>SJOL01006385.1:572669-589614 GCA_004794785.1 Opisthorchis felineus | reverse complement strand
CATATGTGAATATGAGGGACGTGCATGAGCTAAGTGATACATCAGTAGAATCAAAGTTAGTTTTGTGGTGGTAGTAATTGCTGTTGAAGCTGTAAGATTTTGAGTAGATGGCATCCAAAACCGTGATTGAAGCCCACGTGAATTCTTAGTTACCTCGTGTAAAAGGGCGGCTAGCTGACAAGCATTTAGTTTGGAAGGATTATTACGTACTGGAGATTGTTGAGGCCGCAAAGCAAGACAAGTTACCAGTCAGAGGCCACAGTGAACAGTAGCGTATCGACAGGAGATATGGATCGCTTCCTGATATTACGTGCCGCGCGGACATAGATGCTAACTATCCATATTCGAGCAGCGGAAACAAGACGTCTTTAGGTGTTCGGCGATCATTGCCTCAGGACCATAGCTTGTCTGGATTGGTGTCGGAGAATCCGCAACAAGGCAATTGGAAAGCGAGTTTTCTGGTGTGCAACGGGGACTCTCACTGAAGAATGTGTCAAGCCATAGAAGCTGCTTTGGTTTGGTCACGTATTGATGTCGATGAGGAGTGTCATTTGAGATTGTGGGGAATTTTATATATCCCGGCAGTCTTATGCACTCAGATGGAAGTGTGCCTGATGAAGTCAGAGCAGGAATCTCAGAATCACGTTGGCTAATTTGATACGCTCATGGCATCCAAAAGGCACGGCACTAGGTCTCAATGGTCGCGTGTACCAGGCTAGAGTGAGAACTGTATTGTTGTATGGCTGCGAAACATGGCCTCGGTGGACAAATGATAGGAGGTATCTTCAGGTTTTTGACAGAAGCGTTGCCAGTTTTGGATGGCATCAACGGATTAGTAACAAGGTGATCAGAAAACGGGGCATTTGGTTGTGCAACACGTACTTTATTGATGAAAAAATCCTGAACATTCGATTGGCTCGGTCATATTCTGCGCATACCGAAACACGGTCTTCCAAGGCGAGTGTCGTTCTTCGTGTCCTTTCAGAATAACGCAAGCCATGAGGTGGAAAACGCATGACTTTGCAGGAGGGCGTGAAAGATCTTATAGAGAGTTTAGGTGTTGCTGGCATTGTGTGCCTTCCAGGATGCTTTGAAGGAGCAGATTTGACACCAAGTAGCCGTCCACACACTAGGTCTTTCTTACGGCTTCTCTTCTCTTCTTCTTCTCCTCTTTAAAGACTCATAACGTCCTTAAATTCTGGGAATCAAGTGTATACCCCCTGATCTTACGACTGCTTTGTATACACCACACTAGCTTCAACTTCCCTGGATCCAACTTCGATGTACACGTGGATCATTCGTTAGTGACAACAGAGCTAGCTGTAGAAGAATTAAGCTTCTCTTGATGACACTCAGGTGTCTGAACAATCTTATCAGAAATATAAACTGAATATGCATATTCTATCTCAGATTCACCGTCGAGTGAATATGGTCTACTGAAAAACAAACAGAGTGACCACCCATTGGGGTTGTACCACTCATCACATGAAAAAATTGTGGTTTTACAACTTTCAGGCGCGCGTATGGGGGAGCGACAACTCAAACGATTATGAAGGTGAAGAGTGTAGTGGTCTGGGTACCCAAAAAGCTAATTTGGGAGGAGTGTGTGGCAAAGAAATAAATATAATTACTCTGAATTGAGTACAGAATAATAAAAAGGGTCGAATGGAACAGACTCACTAAGAATTGTTCTTTTTAAAATAGTTCGTCGTTGGCCCAGGTCAGTGAATAAATAATAATCCGGTCGTGGATGTCCAGGGGTCTTCTTTCCGGGAAGCTCTCATATACAATAAACTCCGAAGACAGTCTGAAATGTTTTGATACCAGAGTTAGCACATGAAGCTCACGAATGACCGCTGTAAGCGCGAGCGAAATGAGAAGAGAAAGTCGGAACATGTGACCACACCTGTATTGTATGTAACTTGTACAAATGCGCGTTTTTGTGGTTTTGCGTATTCAAACAAAAAACGTTTATGCAATTGATGAAATACGTAACGTTATCATGAAGGCAAAAGAAAGACACAAAACACCACAAGGGCTATCCTTGGTCACTGGATTGGTCCATCATTTTTATTTGAGGCCTCATAATCAGCGTCACACATAAATACCGGCCTGATAGGTACGATGGTTAGCGGTAATGAGCGACGACGCGTGCAGTTGTCATGATGACCGGCGATGGTTGGCGTTATTTTTCGTCAATGTAGTTTGGCTTTATGACGTATTCCAGCTAAAGAGTGTGGTTATTTCCAATGGGTAATATATCGTCGTGTTGGTAGTTTACATGCAGATATCTCATAATGCTGCATTACTTACTGTCTTCTGCATATCTGAGAACGGGGGTCAGCCACAGAGATGGCACTCGCGTCACTACTGCACGATGCATCAAGTTGCCTTCCACTGTTATGGTGAATGGAAGGTGAGCTTCCAAAAACTGTCGTGCCAAAGTTTGCCGAACGAAATCCTCTCTTTTGTTACGTCTGAGGTGTACAAAGCTTACAAACTTCACTCCACTACTTTCCTGCGTGGAATTTGCAATGGGTATTCTGTGGGTGTAAAGAACACCGTGGAATGCTAAAATATGCTAAAGTTTGATTTCATGTTTCATCTCGCTGACTGGTAAAATGAACGCGAATCGGTAGACGTCGATGACCCTGAAAATTTGCTCACTTAAACAAAATGCTATGAGCAACATATCGTTGAAACGTTTTAACGGATAAGACTAACTCTCCGCAAAATTTGGAACTTCGACAACCGCATAGTTTTGGCGAAAATAATTTTGGTCTACTTCTAGTAATCGGCTCCAGCAACGGTTTTTCATTTTTCGTTCAAATCAACTGGCTTCATCTTTAGACTAGTCGTGCATCATGCCCCGTTGTTCTGGCTTCTTTTGTTTTCCACAGTCTGCGATCGTTCATGACGTGACTAGCATGTCTCATTAGTTTTCCCTACCTCCCCGTTGTGTTGTTGTTCACCACATTCAACTTGTTACGACATAATCATGCCTAAATTGGTACGCTCCCTAGAAATGGGGAAACAAATCCATTATTATATTATCATTAATATTAATATAGTTCCGCTAGAAGACGTTCAGATGGATATGTTGGTGACCTAGCGCCAACCACATGCTGCATTGCTCGCCACGCTTAAGCGTTAACCGGTACAGTTAGATTTGAAAGGCAAGTTTGTAAATGGAGTCTAGCTCACCGTTTATATAGATAATAATAACGTCAGTGACTTTGTGATGTGCAGAGACAGCAATTATCCCGGGCAAGTTGGTGAAAGCGTAGCCTATAGGTTAGTTGTTATCTAAGCAAAGCCAAACTGTTGTGTGAGGTAATATCGTGTGCAACCACATGGTCACGTATGAACGTCACAGTGGTTTCACCTATCTTTTGCATTCACTGATAGCCACAAAACTGAACGCAGAAATCTCGAATCGTTGAGTTGCTGATCCAAAATGAAGCACTCGTGTTACTGGTACTCAAATCCTGGTGGTTTCGGAAGATGGAAAGTAAAAAATAGCAAGAAACCTAAAACGCGGACTTTTGGGGGACCAGACAGGCGTCGCTTACAATCCATACCTACTGTATAGGTTTCCGTGGAGAAAAAAGACATGTAACCTGCAGTAAAAAGCTTTTAAACCAAACTACTGACGCGCGTCAATAATGACTTGAGCGTGGGTGTTTCAAAACTGTTGGGAAAGTTACATTTCCAGCCTTCCAAGCAAGAAGGCCCAGATTAAACTATCGCAAGGAAACACAACTGATATGTGGCCCGGCACAGTACTTTTCTGAGTACCACTAACGGGCCAGCAATTGAAGCGGTTGAACCAGTGTTCGGAGCTTACAGTTTCAGCCTGAGTCACGGGCTTGCACTATCGTGCGTAGCATTTTTCAAACTACGTGCTCGGGTGAAGTCCTTCCGTATAGCCTTAGACGTACTGTAGCACGGAAGGGTAGTGCAGCGACCTGAGCAGTACGTTAAAAATTGGTTTTGCTCTTGCTCGTGCACATTTTTTAACGGTTTCTATCACTGTTCAATCTATTTGTAAATTTTAAACGTGTCGTTTGGTTGAATTTACTCATTCTAACAAAACCTGTGCTTGAAAAATTATCTCAGATTGCATTATGTCTCTGCGGTGCAATCAATTTTTCACAATCATCTGCCAGACCATGACAGACTGCTCTGCGGCAAAACTACCGGTGAGCCACAACCGATGTGGACGGAACGGATGTTCACTGAATATAAGACGTGGAGTGCAATGTGGTGGTATTTTCGGTTTACCGGTTTGCAGGATGAACAGCTAAACCAAATGTCCAACTCTCCCGATCCAGGTTTGCGCCAGCAACCTCTACCTTGGGGGCACTCTGCATTTCACAAATAGTACGGCAACTGTCGGTAATGAAACCAAGTTCTCTTCTGAGCGGAGAAAGCCAGTGCAAGCGTTCCAGTTTAATCGGGACACTAGAGGGAAAAATGGGCACTTCCTTCAAAGGCTTTGAATGATGCACACCAACAAAACTGGCACAAGCACTCCTTGACGGTGCTGTTACAAAATCTGAAGACCGACCGCTTCACGCAGAATGGTTACGCGAAAAGTAAATGAAGATAACCTTTGAGCTTTCAGTCGCACTTTCTCCAACTTTGTCCACACGGAAGACCTCAGAGAGGGCTATCAGTATTCAAAAAGCCCTCCAGGAGACCAGGAGTATATCCAGGGATCGCCATGCAGGGCGGAAAACTGGGCTGTAGCGCTTCTGGAGAAAAGGCGCGAAACAATCACTCCCTGGGCGACGAGTCAGGGGATCAAAAATTGCGACAAACGCGAGGGTAGTTGTGGAATCTTGTGTTTTTAAAAGACTGCCGACCCAACTGCCCCACCTCCGGATTGCAGCATGTACTCAACCGTGGCAGACGTATCGACTACCTACAGCAGTGATGCTTGAAGTGGGGCGATCCTCCCGAGAAAATGCACCGAACTTATGTGGATTTGCCGTCAATTATGTTCTTAGCGGACGACAAAGGCGCAGCAGTGAACTTCGCACACAAGTTACAATTTCTAAGCTGGGTTGGGCCGGCTTTACAGAAACAAAAACGAAGTCCACCAACAAATCGTCCACGAGCGTTGCTTTAGATATTGGTAGCCTCGGCGAGGGCTTCACAGTCACTGGTCAGTTAGCCAGAGCGAAGCTAGCGCTGACGCCTTCATCCCACACTACAACTGTAATGAAGAGAGTCGCAGGAGATTCTTCTGGAAATGCGAAGCTACCGGCCTCCGGCTTTACTCGGTCAAAAGCAACCTCTCCGACTCTGGATCCAACCGTCATTGATCGCCCTGAGGGCCAAAGCCACAAATCCGACAGCTCCCTACCTGAAAAAGCTAGGTAGGCCGGGTGGGCAACACTGATCACGGACAATCTGGGAGGCCGTATCAACACAAAAGTGCAGCGGCAGCGGTCGAACAAGGCACATAAACCTCGTCAAATCGGAGGGCTGGTTGCGGAATTCAAGGTGCAGTCTTCCGTGAAAGCGACTCCCCTGGAAGCACTACCAAAAGCGCGGCCTGTTAATCGATTCAAAGCACACGAGACCCAACAGGGTCTCGAAATGACACATTGGCGTCCAAGCTGCGCCCGGGAGCCCGAGAAACAAAACTGCATCGGAACTTTTGACCACTGGGGAAAATCTGCGTCCATAAATAACAAGAGGTCCGCGCAGGTCAGACTCCGAGGGGGTAAAATCTCCCGTGCAAACAAACAGCTGGCACTGGAAGCACCGAGTTACGAGGCGCATATATACGCCGCAGAGACCTATTTGAGGTCTTGGACTAAAATCCGGCGTAGAGCTAAAAACTCTGTCACCCTCTCCGGTGGCAGATCTCTATGCTCCTCACCTTTGGGCGCAGCAGAAATAGTGTTTTTCCACAAACTATCTCAGGCTTTGCAACAAACTTCTCAATATTCAACAGTCAGCTTGCTTTGAACAACCTCCCATGATCGCACTTGCAGAAACCTGGCTTACATCAGACGTCTCTGACGCGGAGATCTGGATGGAGGGATACTACATTTTTCGAGCTGACTCGAAACGCGGGGGGGCAGGTGAGGTTCCTGTACACTTACGTGCGGCCCTGCCCATTACGATTTTCTTCTCTGACACCTCTTCTCCACCTTTCTGTGATGCACTGAATATTCATATTTAGATACTTGGGACCGATTATCTTCTTCTCAGTGTTGTCTACCGTTGCACCCCAAGTCAGACGGAGGATGACCTTTCCCTCTTACAAACACTAGCAACTGTCTTTCGGTTCTCGCTTTTTACATCTTCTCCTGGTGTGTAGTTTTTACGCTACCAATAACTATTCAGCACGTCGAGCGTTGAGCATAAGCGTTCAACAGAGCATTTGGACTCAGCATGTCGTCACACTCAGCAGATACTGTGCAGGCCAACTAGAATCTCTGCTGGATTTGGTTATCACCAACGAAGAACACTGCGTTCATCATGTGTGAGTTAAGGCTCCACTGAGACACAGCGACTACTGTATGTTGACTTTTTATTGCATCTGCTACTGAGCCGGGAATCCGGAACCTCATACTATAATTTGGAACTCCTGCTTTGCAGACTTCCCGGGAATGAGTGCCTTCCTTGTTCAGCTTAAAATGGGACCAACCTTAGTGGAGGACTATTATTCCAAAAATTCACCATACTGATGCGGCGTTCTTTTTGAAGAAACCGGCACGCAGTCTAACGGAGCAGAAGCTACCCAAAAGAATTCAGTGTGTTCCGAAAAAAAGGTCCCAACTATCCTTCAAAGAGATGGCTGCAAGAGAGAAAATGGGCTACCATTCAAAAACGGGCCACGATACTAGACCTCGCCCGGAAAAACAAAAATGTAATATTTAAGTAAGTGACACACCTCTGACAGAACAACCCAACCACTTTCCGTTGAGGGACAAAAACGGGGGGCCCACGAGTAACTCAATAATCATATCCGAAGCTCATATAGGCCTGTATTCTGATCCAGCGACTTCATCGCATCCAGTGTTGTCAACGCCGAGCGACGAACAGCCTCTAACCGACTTTATCTTCACGGAGGAGGATCTTCGCCAACTCTTGCGCAAGGTAATCTCATTTGAGCACGTTGGGGACAGGCGTGGTCCACCCAGGTATTGCGAAGGAAATGTAGCCCACATTGGCGGAGCATTTCTATCTGCAGTTTTGTCAGTTTATCGGCGAAAGCAAACTTTGCTCTGCTTTGAGGGAAGCGATTGTCATGCCAGTCTACAAATCTAGTGACCGCTTTTCACCCGGTAGCTACAGGCCTTCTGAAGAGGAATATCTTAAATCACCTCATTGCCAACAATCTAATATCTCAAGCACAACAAGGATTCCTCCCGAACCGTTCTTGCCTGACGATCATGCTCGTATTTATAGACAACTTAACCCAAAACAGAGGGAAAAAACCCGTATCGGAGGCAATGATTTTTTACTCCTGAAGCCAAGTTGATTCAGCCCACACGTTTCTCTGCTTCACACACTCTAGCCTAATGGGATTTAAGAAATTGTACGCTGAATTAAGACTTTTCTATCAGATAGAATGTTCCGAGTGAGTGTCAGCTGAACTACGATTCTTCTGCACCGGTCTCCATTGGAGATCCTGAAGGATCCGTTTTAAGACTAATCCCGTTTGCGCTCTACGTCAGTGAACTTCCAGATGCTCTTTCATCTCCGTGTCAACTTTTTGGGAGCGACTTGAAATTCCGAAGTTTCTACGCCGGCGCCCTTAAAAATGGATGTCGGGACTTCAATGCAGTAATCATTGGACTGGCATCTTTTAAATGATGAAAAATGCTTCTGCATGTCGTCCGGAGGAGGATCAGCGAATAGCTCTGTCGCGGATGATGAGAATGAAACAAAAACATTAGAAAGATAGATACGAAAATGGATTTAGGAATTTGGCTCTCGTCAAACATAGTCCTTACATTCCGCCATGAAAAATCGCCTCAAAAGTTATTTGTCATTCTACGGTTGATTCGGCTCACCTTTGTCCTTATTACTCACATAGACCCCTAGATAATCTGGAGGGCTGACGTCAGACCGCTTCCTGATTATGCCAAGCAAGTTGAATAATCAGGGCGCAAAAAGGACCTATCCTTCGTTGAACGTGTCCGACGAGCCGCTGCGAAATCGGTAGCTGGTCACAAATCCTTGATGATGAAACGCGGCTCCAGGTGTGTGTACTGTTTTCTCTCGATTATTGTCGCCTCTGAGGGGACACAATACTTATGCCCTGTTTCAGCAAGGTTTGTGTGACAGTTCTTCATCGTTGACCAGACTAATACAGGGGAAGAATGTTGTAAGAAGATTCACAAGCCAACAGCGCATCCTTTTTGTTCTACAAAAGTTTTTCCTTTGGGTAGTTCTTGCTCGGGATAAGCTTCCATCGAAGGTTGTTCACGCCACATCTAGAACCCAATTGAAACCACCTTTGGATATTTTTGTGTGAGTCTTCGATCTGAAAAGCCTAATGCCCAGAGTTGAGAACCTAAAAAATGTCGCTGCAACCTTTTTTCCTTTGTCTTTCAGGCGAATAAAAGCCGCTTAACGATTGAAATAACCCACACGGAAAGCTGTGGGGAAAGCCTGGATCATTTGTACCAATCCCTGAAAAGTGGACTGCGATAGATTCTCAGTAGTGGTTACCGTGTTGTCCTACTCTAAATGTAACTGGGTGTTTGCGAAGGTTAGCCGAAACCAGAGTGCTTGCTATGTACCTGTAAACATACCATACAGGGCGAAATGGGCCTGTCTCCCTCGGTTTATCTCGGTATTCGTTTGGATTAGTCCTCCGTCAAGCGGAGCCATCATGACAGCCATGCCGGTTTTAAGCGTTGCCTATCGGAAAATCTTCAGATGTAAGTGAACGGAAACGTTTACTTGAGGGGAGTGTCATACTTGAAGATGCTTTCAGAACCACAATGGAGACTCGGTGATGATTAAGCGACAGTTGAATTAAATCTAATGTTTGATATGTTCGGCCATTGCTTTTGTGCTCACTCACTTTGCAGCGCGGATAAAGTCTGGCTATTCCACATCAAGAAAGGCGTGCCAGGATATTAAAAAGGAGTTTTTTAGTCTTGACGAAAACACTCGTGTCTTTGGTACCAGTAACAGCACCGTAGTTTGGTGATGTCCATTTACTAGGGCACAAAATTGCTTCACGTCAAACATCAACAGAAGTACCAATGTCGAAACATTGATGTTCAGTGGATATGCATACAGTAAAAGTTTTTCCTCCCTTGTGCCCAGTGAACAAAACACATTCAGAAGCAGGTATTAAGCGATGGATAGCTACACGTTTGCAAAAACGACCTTGGCAAGAGATGCAAATTCAGGCAATCATTCGAAACATTTGAGTGACAAGAAAACACCTTTTCGCTGTATCCGTCTACTGACCTGTATGACCGCGAAACGTCGGCATGGGGTTTGGAAATTTAGAAATCTTCCAAGACCAACCAAAGTCAGGTCCAATGACCGATAGTTAATCAGCCAGGTTCATCTATTTAGTCACTAAGTCATTATAAGTAGATTGTAATTTATCGTGGCTACTTCGACCGTAAAGCGCTGGAACTTCTCATTTTCACGCATTTTGGTGCACTTTAAGCCCATTTTCAAAAGATCTTCACGCAACTTCAAATGCTCCTTAAAAGGATGGACGCGGTACGGAACGAAAGAGATGCTGCAAAAGTGACATATAAATCTTGCCGCATTTCGGAGTTCGTTGGCTGCATAGGCCGCAGTGGATGATTACCTGCAGTTTCTAACAAGAAACAAAAGCAATGGTGAAAATTTCAGCAGAGTATTATCAGACGACTTATCAAGGTTCTGAAGGAGCTCGTTATTCCTGTAAAGCAGCTGAGAAGTTTTTCCGGGCGAAATTGAAATTCCAGTTTCAGAACTTTTGACTGGGATGTCGCAAATGTGGTCTTAAACTTACACAAATACACCTGCATATATAAAGCCTTGTATGAGGCCGGTTTCTTTTTCAATTTAAACAAATGCAACCGTTTGGCAGTTGGTCGATGAAAAGGCATCCTTTTGAGCTATTAGGCGAATATATGTGAGGAAATGCCCAAGCAAAAAGATCAGTTTGGTAGTGCTTATTTCAAGCTTACAGGTTTATTTTCCAATTTTGTCTTTTTACACAAAAAGTACTCTAAACAGTTTGATGATTTATGAGGCATTTCCCGCACACAAAAAGAACGGAAGTGTATTTTACTTATCGAATTTGAATGATAGACTCGGCGCAAATTACGCATCAATGAGGGCTCTGTTTTGTAAATCGATAGGACTAGAAAGAATTCGTTCACACTTAGAGGAACCGGTTGTAAGCTTCCATCTGTCTAAAGTCGCGACTCAAATCCTACAATTTATGCTTATGACTCTTCTCCATGCCACATTGTAATACCAGCACGCCAATTCTGCGAAGGTTTTTGAAATTTTCTAAAAGTCTCATCATCACCGGAATAAAACTTTGACATGAAGTCCCAACAATTTTTGGCAGGTTTCATGAAGCTTAAGACTGCTTCTGAATATTACCATTTCACTGAAGAACCTGTCTCGGCGCGTGGTTAAACCTCAGTTAAGTCGTCCCGGTTAGTTGGTCTGACAGACTTTCGGCTCTCAACAAGCAAGATTAGACTGGATATTTGCAAGCTCTCTAAAAGCAGATGGATCAAAGAATGGTGAAGGTTTTGTGACGACAGCATTACTTTTAATCTCTGAAGCATTTAATAATCTAGAATTTATCACGGGCTCATAATACTTTGGACGCTGACTTTAGCGTTTTCTTTTCTACTTTAGATGGAAGAGTTTGCCCCGTTTGATCACCGCTTGAAATCATCATCAAAGTTCCTGACCCTTGCAGCAGAACACTTCTTTGAGTCCTAGCCAATCATCCTGCCTTCAAAGCTACCGGATACCCAAGTACACAATTCAGGGTTCTGCAGCAAGCAGTGGCGCAAAATGAAACGCAGATCGTTCAATGATTCCTACCCCCTTAGTAAGTCATACTTCGGTTTCCGCCCCCAGCCAGCTACTTGAATTCCCAGGGTGTTGCTGATGCTCATATTTTAAACAAAACGTGCAACATTTTGGCCTAAAAAGTTTTATTCCACTCTCAAAGGTTTTTCAGAAAAGAGCATTATGCGTCTAAGGATCGGCAGCTTTTACACAGACGATTGCATTGCTTTGAGTGGAAACGCACTCGGTATGCGTGATATTCCACCCTCCATATGGATGAATTACGTCACTACCGAATTCAATAGTAAATAAATAAATAAAACTCACTTCTGAAATCATGGGGGCTTTGAAGCCGTTTTCTTATTCCCTGAACCTCGAAAGTACACCAGAGTAGAAATCAGTAAAGGGTAATAAGAAAGCACACATCTCAACAGAATAAACCGGGACTACTTGGTTGTACTAGCTGTTGTTCAGGTGGCTGTTGATCTGTTCGCCGAGCTTGACAGTCAGCCTGTAAACGTTTTATAATCACTAGAGCAAAAAATATCAGTGCGTGGTTGGATTGGTCTGATGATGTCCTCCCGATTGGTGACGAAATTTGGGGATGCCAATCGCCAAGCTCGTTGAACACACCAACAGCCATCTATTCACCAACCAGTAATTGAAATTGAGACACTAAAATGTCGATACTTTCCCACTGGAATGTTCACCAAACAGAAGCTGAACCAACAAATCAGAAGAGAAAAGGTAAAAGCAAACGATAAAGGTAAGTTATGGGCCACTAATAAACCACAAAATCGAACCACACAGCCCCGGAAACCGTCAGTGGACCAATCAGTTCCAAAAAAGAAAACTAATAGAAGTTAACGGTGTTTAACTGGCCAATGAAGTCGCAGGAGAAGGACCTAGGTTCAGGGACACAAGAAAAGCAACGAGCCAGTAGGTACAAAGGAATAGGAGTAATTAGAAGCAGGTATCCAACAAACCAATCAAATTCGATGGACTTTGACCCCACCGGAACGGACCAAACAAATCGTTGATGACAACCGTCGGACGACCGGCGATGTCAAGTGTATAAGATGCCTGTTAAAAACCATGCCAACGCAAGCAGAAGTGGAGAAAGTATCCATCCAATGATAATGTCTCATCCTACGGTGACGAAACGTCTACAAGCGTCTACAAGCGTCTGCAGTTGCTAAGTTCGGCGAACAATTCAACTAAATCGAACTCAGCGACAAATGGTTAGACTGTTTGGCTTGCCTTACAATGTCGAAATTGATTCCTGACCATCGTCAAGTGAGGCGGGCTAACTTATTCGCTTTAAAAACATTAGAGCGTAAGTCACTAGGAATGGCAAGTCTAAAAGAGGATGGAACGACCACTCAGCCATCCAAACATGATGAAAGATCAAATGACACAAATAACCATTCCATCCCCTTATAAGACTGTGAAAACCGGCGTTTCACAAACCAATCATGTCTCGATGGAATTGCAAGAGTTGCACAACATATTAGTGCGTCAGAATTTATCTGATGACGACACTCATTAGGATCCCGAACAAGTAATCAGCCGCACACACAATGTACTTTAGACAGGCCATATCAAGAAGTATAGTCCACAAGTGGAATTTCCTCGCCAGATCCATATTGGGTAGCATAATTCTAAACAAACAAGAGAACTCAACAGCAAGGAACCATTGTTACTGCTATCTATAGAGGGATTTTTATAGGTGATAGATGAATGACAGGGCTTTCTGACCAGAAAAATGTTAATATAAACCAGATAGGTATTCTTACAGGCAATTCGAAGCCCAATGTAGCGCCAAAGTTATACGGGGATTTTCAGAATTACTTGGCCTTCTGAATAAGGATGACCAGGATTGCCATCCTGTTTAAGTGCGGTGTCAATGTCAGTTGAGGGAAGTCATTAGTGGGAAACGGATGAACAGGCGATAAAATGAAAAGCGCTACGTGAAGGTTCAAAGAAGTTTGGGGAATTCAGATGCAGAACGAGGTACTTGCTTTTGCATGCTAGAACAAATGAGATTTCCAGACAATGAGACTGTGAATAATGGATTCAGCACAAGTGCCTGGGCAACATTATAGGGAACCGATTAATTTTCTCCATTGCTCGGTGTTTTCTAGAATCCTAACCGAAGTCAGAGTAGTAAGGCAAAATGGGTCTGGTCGGAAGCCATCGACAGCTTTTCCAAGACGTTTCACGGATGTCTTCCAAAAGCCATACTTTTGTGATGATCAGTGAAGCCACTCACAAGGGGGTGGCCTACTTTTGGCATGAGTAGTACTATCGTCTTGATTATCTCTCCTGACCGGTCGCGATATTGGAGTTGTACGTTGGTCTACGACAGACAAGATGTGACACATGACACGTATGATTGTTACGTAGGGGTCGGCTTTGGGGTCGATCTCGCAGCAAGCAGTAACGGGAATGAAAGACTCAAAAACCCCAGTATCTTCAATGAGTTTGAGGAAGGTATATGACAAAACAACGGAAGATGAGTTTCTTAATCGAGCAGGTAGGTGTCACTGTCAGATTCTTTTATTCACCTGGCAATTCTTTTTCTTCCGTGTTAACGAGGCAAGCTTTTGAACTGGCACTAGTTAGCTGAACATGGCTAACCTTTCCGAACGCAAAACTGTCCATTTTTGGAATATCTGAACCAGCAGGTTCTTGAAACGACATTTTGTCATAGGAGAAACGATTCCAGAAACCTTTGTTACCTGCCGCTAACCATGTTCGATTATATGCCATATCTGGTCGAAAATTCAATTCATTTCTGAAATGGCGTAACCTGGGTTGACCTTATGCAGTCATGGCGGCAGGTTAACGAAGCATAAAAATAAACCTATTTGTTTTGCCTCCAGGGGAATGTTGGTCACTCGGGTAGCGTAGACGGTCGTTAGTTTGTTCGCTGTGCAATTTGATTGAAAACGTTTCATTACCAACCGAGTTGACATTACTACTGTGTTTCTAGGGAGCGGGGTGGAGCTTAACTGTGCACCAGTGGATGATTCACTCAACAAACACAAGACCAAATGTATCTTGAAATGAGTCGGACAACAGCATCAACTTCCGAAATACACTCATTTGCAAACAAATTTGGTTCTGCGAGAGACTCACCTGGAACCCAGCATCAACTTCCCTTTAAATGGTGAACATTTAACTGCTGCGGTCAGACGTTCCGGAAGTTGAATTTGGGCTTTGCGACAAACAAAACTAAAAAAAAACACGCTCTTGTTCTCATTTGATAGTGAACCATGAACAATACACAGTACTTCAAGGCATTCAAAATAAGCTTTTGACTATGATGGGGACCCAGTATAGTACGGAATTTGAAGATTACAGGCTTTCATGTTCACTGAGTAGCAGACAAGGCTGTATTGTGATATTTCTTGTTGCGCGTGGATAAACTAGACAATATTAACCAGTATGGCGTTACGCAGAAGTCTTACCGGAAGACACAAGTTTATGTATTTGTATGCGTGTGTATGTATGTGTATGTACGTGTCGTATTATGTACACATAATACGACGATCACTGTCCTCCGAGAGAACAACCACATGGTTATATGTGGAATAAAACAGTATGTAAGACAGTGTGGAGTAAGACAGACATTTTGGTTGCAACCACCACAGCATACCACCGGTGGCTAATGAGCAAGGTACCGCCAAATTTAGGTAGAGGCTAACTAGAGGATGGACGGCATTACTAATAATCTAAACGAGAGAGAGAAAGATCCACGATGACCATCGGAATTCATTTGCCGCATGAATTATTGCCCCAGCGTGGCAGCAGTTCACCTGATAACTGACTCGCTGATTGGATGTCGTATCACCCCTAAACGAAGCTCAGCAAGGGACTCAACAGATGTCGCTCAGGTAGAATGCTCTAGAAGTCTGATCTTGCCATTACCACAGACAGCCGTTTTGCAGAGTGAATGCGTATCAGGCTACTTCTTGCTCAAAATGTCCACTGCTTGTTAGACGCGTAAATCCAATCTGCAGCTGCACGCTTTCTAACTATACTGAGGGGACTGCATCTCAAGCAGCCATTTATGATCGAAATCATTCACAGATGATTGCGACGGAAAATGGCATCCTGCATTCACACAGAATGACCTATGCACTTAAAAAGGGATTTGTCAACTGTCTTTTTGGTTGGCTGCTAGTAACGATACGCTTAATGATCAACAGAAACCTGGGGCAGGTACGATGCTTTTGGTAAACGAGCAATTCGTGTTCACGCCTGAAGAGTGAGGTGCAAAACTTGGAGATGAATTTAGAATGATCAGGTTACGCGTCTGACTAGAACACTGGCGCACTCAAGAAGAGCTCATGAAAATATCTTTACTCAGGGATGGGCTAGAAAATCTGCAGCAAAGACTTTGTTCCGGTTGGATCCAACTACTTTAAACCTAATCCCAAATGTGCACTTTCTGAACAGCAACCCAAACGCGAACGTCTTCGGAGGGGCATAGGATCAAGGATATCGAGGAATTGAAAACCAATAAACTCCGTGACCAAAACGCCCTGGAACATGCGAATTTCACTCTAACGGCTGCTCTGTCAAGGATAATGGGACGTATATAGTTGTTTTTGGTATTTTGGTTAATACAATAAATACCTTTGTTGCTGGAGTCAAGAACTGGTCAAATTTAAGTAAATATGAGGTTGACGTGAGTGTATTTTGATATGCATCGGAACGGTTATCAAGTTGGTCCTCGTGACCTAGGGGATGTGCCTATTGATTCGGTGAGGGGCAATTCCAACGAGTTGAAAAACTGAGTTAAAAAACTCCGATGGTTTTCCATTTTTACCACAGATTGGAAATTAGAAAAGTTCAAGCTGGAAGCAGTCAGTGATAAGGTTAACACGAAATGCAACTTACCGAATTATTAGCAATTGACATCGGATGCTTAACATTGTTAGCGTTGAACATTCAGAAGTACTGAGGTCTACCATGCTCAGATGAACATGATCAAGCCAGGCCAAACAGGGATTATTTTTGATGGGTGAGAAATCACTGCCTGGAAATTAAAACTTTAAAACGAACGCATTCAGAGTTGACAGTTTACTTGGGTGATGCCCGGGATTCTCATCGGAAGACCAAAAGGACGACCGTAAATATTCATTTGCATACACGACTATGCACTCAATACTTTTTCCAAAGAAATGCTGTGTAACTTAATAATAATTCAAGTGTCATTTGGTTGTTTTATTTGTTTCTTATTGGAGTCACAAAAACAGGTTTTCCGCAGCTTACGAATGTTGGGGTGCTGGGAGAAGCTACACAGTTGTACAGTTTGCATGAGAGGCGATGCCGAAATTAGCGCGTAAACGACTGCATTTCTATGGCCGTAAGAACTTCGGTCAGACAGTTTATTCCACTTGGGCTCACATTGGACTACTCAGTTTGTTTCACATGAGATTGTTGGTGAGAGGAAACGGTTGTATTTCAACTAACCTGTCCAGTGACACTAATGTGGTTCACCAGAGGAATAGATGTGGTCAGAATTTGCATTCGGACAGAGCATCAAATTTCGGTGGATTACAAATTAATAAAGGAACGTGAACCAAGCAAGTAAAACCAGGATTATGTAAATACAAAATGTTGAAAGGGTTTATCTGAGGATATTGTGTGCCTCATACACTAGCCATCAAGTCGGTTTACAAGAAAATACCATAGCACTCACCTGGAAGACCCCAGTTCCTATTCATTCTGAGTAAGCTGTGAGCGTTGGAGGTTTGATTATTTCTTTCAGTGGAATTAATCAAATCTCTGGTGTTCCAGATAAGTGAAAGATAGCTCATTTTCATTTACTGCTAAGTAGGATCTGTAACAAAATATTTAAAAATGACGTTGATTCACTCTAGATACTTCAGTCCAAATACTGTCCAAATTTTTT
>SJOL01006385.1:527643-557438 GCA_004794785.1 Opisthorchis felineus | reverse complement strand
CTGGAATAGATTACCGGGCCAGAAGCTTGGGTTAAACTTTCTTCAAAGTTGCAAAACCGTTAAACCGAGATTTAGAAAAGTCAGTTTTAGTCAAATTTTGAGAAGAGCAGCCACACTTACGTTAAAAGCCCGTTAATCCCATGGTAACTGTCAGTTTCTCCAAAATGATCAATGACTAATCGGAAAAAATAATCTGTTTTCCAGTAGTCAGGCCAACGTCTGAACGAATCAGGTGCCGGGTTGACTAGGAATCACACCCGAAATCAGTTTCATCTGCTGCGCAAACTGTTTGGAAGTGGAGTGATCTGGAGTGTAGCGGGCTGCAAGTATTGACCAGGGAGTCGCATGTTCAAAACCCTCCACGCACATCCGATGGGTCATGATATTGCAGAACATGCTTACTTGCCCATGATTTTCGGGTAAGTTGTTGAATTCCAAGCTTATGACTAGATACTTATCGGATCTTCGCAGAGAATGAATAAACAAAATACACAACCTGTTTACCAGTGGATAAATAAGTGATTGAATAGGCTGAACTGTAATTTGACCGGCAATCACATTGAAAGTGGAAATAAACGTGTCAAGCAGGCACTAAGTCGGTTTCAAAATAGCTGAAGGTACGATGAGATTTAACCAAACATATTTGGTGGCTAACAGTACACTCTGTTGATATTTTGGGGGAAACACTTGCAGTTGTAAGGTGCGACTGTATCCATGAGAAAAAAATCTGGACAGATGTGTTAAGGACAGAATAGAAAGACCCCTGAAATTACTGTCTTAGTCAACAGAGGAGACGCGTTCTTGTCCTATTCTCATACACAACTCAATAAGTAACGCTTAGGGTTGAAAATATACAATCGGATAACTGTTGGACTTTTGAAGTGCTAGGCAGATTGCCTGTGAAACTCTAGGTGAACAGCTGAGTATTTCCTTAAAGGATAACAACGGTGGTACACTTTATAGAGTGGGAGATTGCGAGCTTCGGTCTCGCCGAAAAACTCTTTTTACTGGAATTGTACGCACTATGGTTGCATATTCAGGATGAAGAGAACAGAGGTATTGCAATACACCTTGTTAACTGTTTTTTCACAAAGTGCCTGCGACAGTCCTCATTGAGAAACCATCACCACTTATGTCTTCGCTTGTTCTAATTGAAGAATACACTCCAAATGTTAGTGTCCAGAGCAAATCTGATATGCTGTTGGAATCAAATGACATGGGGCATCATACCCTTTTTAAGTGTGAGTTGATCACATTGCTTGGCAGTTACTGGATGGCTGGCAGGTCTCATTTTCAGTCAACAATACGGAGAGCGCCGATATATCAGATGCACATTTGTGATCATTCTGATAAACTAGCTATGCAGTACTTCATGGCCTCCGAGTACGGGTCTGTCACACTTACAGGAATAAAGCTCAGCTGAAACTACTGGAGCTCTCCAGGAACCAAAATTAAAAAATTCAACGGAATGAGGTATTTTTATATCATAACAACATTATAACTCGGGCTATTCGAGAAACCATTCATGACCTCCTTTATTGTCCAGCTTCTATGACTTTTGTCTATCATTAGAAAAAAATATTCAACGGAATTTTTCATATGCATTGGTTTGCTATGTGCAAAACTGCTTCTACTATTGCTGCTTGTGCCATTGTCGAGTCGGCATCCAACGATTAGCTAAATGCTTTGGCATCTGCGTATGTCATGTGATCAACAGAGTATTCACACATTCAATTTTAAGCATTTCTCAACGAGAACAGCAACTTATTTTGTTAGCTGTGGACGACTGGGTATTACTGACACATTACTACGCGCTGGTGATGTCACTTCTGATTAGCAACGAAACGTTTGGAATCCAACTATAAAGCTCGGCAAACAGACTAGCATCCAAGCGGCACGCACGAGCTACCAATATTCGGATGCTCGCTTCTGCCTGCTTCTTGAGTAGTTTTTCACACAGAGATCAAAACGGAACGATAATCATTCAGCTTCTGAGGTAGCACGCATTAAGGATTTGTGCCAGATCGATAGTACACGGTCCACTGGCTTCGTGCTTGCTAACTATGTGAAGTAACAGTTGCGTATGCCAGGAAGCAAAGACCCAGATAAACGCATCAACGCATGTATGTTTATCTCAGTATTGCAGTTCAGCTCTGTTAATCATTACTTGACATATTACAAGCAATATACTCAGAAATTAGACCGGTTTTACCTGTTAGTTTTATGTAAGAGCTTTCGACGTAAACGTACAGATAGAGGCCTGATTATCAAAATAATTTGGAGAGCAAGGGCGAGAAAGTAAATGTGGTTTGATTTATAACAAATTCAACTAAGAAGAACGGTCCAGACTGGCGTCCGGGGACATTTTATCCAAATTCATCTAAATAACTGAGTGTGAGCTGACCATCTTATCGACAAATACATTCATTTGCATATCAGTTATGTTTTGACGGTATACTCATCTTGAACCCAGCTGAATCTCTCTTTTATGAGTAGTGTATTACGTCTATACATGTATCACGATATCTCGAAACATTAGACAGCCGGGTGAAGCACATTCAGTTGCTCAAAAACATCATAAAGAGAGATTCAACTGGGTTCCAGGTGAGTCTCCCGTCAAAACCATATTGGTTTTCAAATGATTGTATTTGTCGAAATCTACCCAATTCGGGTTTATGTAGAGGTTAACGGAAACTCGGGGACTGCGCCAACCTGATGAGCCCCTAGAAGGGCGAAGACTGTGAGGTCTAGAAATTGGCTTCCTGCGTAGGCTAGTGTAGTTTCAACGTAGTATCACATCAGTTCTCCATCAACTGAATGGTTCACTCAGTGCTGTAGCCACCAATACTCCAAGCACTGCTTACTGGCCAATGCGCCTCGGAAACCAGTTGCCTACATGTACACTTACTTTAAAGGCTTACAGAGTTGTGCCGGTAATACAAGCTTGCTGCTTCCTTCTTACACTTGCGTCCACCAAAGTCCACAGGTTAAATACCTCACACAGAAGTGCACCCTTATTCCCAATATTATCACACTTGCGGTATGCTGGAATACTGGCTAAAATGTCTCCTTCTAACGCAGAATGAAATAATATCAGCAATCAAAAATCCGTGGCATCCACCGCAGATATACACAGCAAATGAGCTGAGTGTTTTTTGGGCAGTCTAGCTGTCTGGTTGTGTACCTTACGTGACCAGTCTATCTAAAGTCTTTTGTTATCCAGCCACGCAAACAACGTCTTTTGATGGCACACGTATATTACTGCCTGTCCATTCTATCCTTTAGTCGAACATGCCAACCCAGATTACTGTGAGGCTTGATTCTTATGCCACCCAAATGCACTTTTTCATCCGAGGACATGTTGCAAAAAGACTAAAAGTCAAAATACTGTTAGCAGTTTAATGGTCACCGAGTTTTCAACCCACGACCTCCCTGCAAATATTGTTCAAACTACCAGCCGGTAAGTCATAGTTTCGAAACGTCCTGGTGTTTTTTGATGATGCTTATGGTCCCCATTAATAATGAATCTACCATGCAGTGTTTATCGTTTACAGAACAAAACCTCCATTATAATTCCGAAATATTTTTCTTCTACGAACAATCTGTAAGTATAGACCTAATACACTTAGAAAACACCATAAAGGAGAGATTCCAGGTGAGTCTCCCGTCAAATAGGTATGAAAATGAACGTATTTCGCTAATCTGTGAGTAGTTTAGTAGGGGAATAAAATTCACCTGATTAATGAAACTTCCATCTGATAATTCATTGCTCAAGGGGCCAGTCAGCACAAGTGACCACATCAGGAGGATACTCTGACTGAAGAATGAGCAGCTCCGTATCCTGTCGTATCCTCCAGGTGCGGGTTAATCACATTGCTAGTCAGCCGCTCGTAGCCCAACGGTTAAGTGTTTAAACTACTAGCCAGGAGTTCGTCGGTCCGAGACCCTATGGAATTTCATTAGGCGTGCACTGCTGGTGATACCCACTAAAGTTGAAATAACTGTACAGTTAGCGAAGTACACTCATTTGCATACCAATGTGGTTTTGACGAGAGACTCACCAGGAACCCAGCTGAATCTCTCGTTTATGATGTGTTTAAGCAACTAAATGTGCTGCGCCAGGCCGCCTCATGTTTCAGTTGGCACGATATTTGAGATATCGCGATACACGTATATAAGTGATACGCAGGTGTTGTTCTTTTGAGCATAACCGGGTTAATATTCGTCTCTGGCTATCCAGCATGCACATACTGCACCTTCTTTAATCAAGAAACAAACTGAAAACGTTTACACATGCATGAGTTAAATGTACCGCTCAACATATCAAATGAGGGCTGGGTAACGATCCAGGTTTCCTCCGATGACTTGATGATCCAGTAAGTCAGTTTGGAAGGCTTTTATTTCGCGTGAGTATTTCAATATGTAGGCTACGCGGCTTCGTTCCAAGAGTGCTCATCATCTCCGGCGGGACAGTACTTGCGCGCTACGCATGCACTGGTGGTGTAGCGACGCCCCAGACGTCAGACGACCGAGGTTAAATTTCCAGTATGGCTTGGTTTGCCCATTTCCGCTGACACCTGATGAGTACACAACTCGAGTACAACGTATCAGTTTCTATTCCAATGTGTGCTTAAGAGACCAATCAAGAAAGCAATGGAGAAGGATATTCTGAATCGAAAAAACGGTGAGTATACACTAATTGTACTCATTCTGAGTAGAGTGAACTCGGATGTCAAGAAGACTTTGTGGTAAAAAAACGTTCATGCCATCAAGTGAACGTATTATTTGGTCACTGAAGGACTTTCTACGAGAACAATGTATGGGGGGAAATATAATGGGCCTTACTATGGATTGAAAACTGGCGCTTTGGAGAATAGTAACTGAATATAACAGTGCTACGCCACTTAGTGGGGGGAAACGAGCTAAGCTTTTGAAGGAAGGAGGGGTGAGATGCTGCTTAACAAGAGCAGAGGAGATGCTGAAGTTGTCTTCAAAATAACGGACATTTGTGTCAGTAAGTTTATACATTAACCACTGTGCTGCCTCGGACACTTAGGTATCTCAATTTTCAAATACTGTACTATGGAGATTCAAGTGCACAGATTTACCCCTGGCAGAAAAAACTCACTAATTTCAACAAGAACCGCATCAACAGTAACGTAACTCTTCCAGGTTTTGAGGTCTGGGTCAAGCTTCATAACTACTCTGGGTTCGTTTAAATGAATTTCTCCGATCCTGGTGAAATTATTGAGCACGTCGTATGTTGTTTTGTTTTCCAATACTCTGTTCACGTCATTCTCAATCATTTTGGTACATTTCACACTTCAAAAGCTTTTATACAATCACATACACGTGCATACTCCTGGATAAAATGGTCAAAACTAAATGTATGAATAACGGTAAGAAATCCCTGGGGTCTGTCAACGTGTGTCACATTCACCGTGTGTTTGGCAACCGTAAATTTGTTGGACACGGCTGCTAATCGAACTGATAAATGCAACGGATAAATGCAAGTTCAAAACTCCCCTAACAGGTATGTTTCTTACAAGGAGAAAGCAGCTGGGCTGTAGCAAAGTAATACCTTGTGTACTATTGGGCAGAATGTCGGACGCCTAGATAGCAAAAAATGTCTATGGTTTCTTCGCAGACCAGGGCGATTCATTTGTAAATGTCTCATCACCATTTGAGGTGAACGAACCAAATAAACATTCTTAATCGGGGTAGAATGTGTGAGTGAGCTTCCAATGATTAGTGAGTAACCTGATCTTGCAGTTTTCTATCTCTCAGTAAACCTGTTTCTCTCTAGTATTGCTTTCCACACAACGGCTTGGCGGGCTAATTTTTCTCGACTCACTTGTGAGACTGCCGCAAGAATGAATCAGGTAAAATAGTTTTAGTTCCACAAATATTCTTCAGCAAAACTCCGCTAATGGGGAACGGACCAGACTGAGTTTGAACCATAAGCAAACTTTCTTAAAATGGCACCTGAAGGAAATGACGATGTTTACCAAAGAGTAGAAAATGGGTGTGATGCAGACCATTCAGTGAGTTTATAATTGAGTAAATGTGTTATCGGGCATCAAAACCACGCTGATTACCCACTTTATTGTGCATTATTGTGTGTGTATGACATTAAGTAGTATGTATTGGTTCATTTTTGGGACGAATTCAAACTCATTTGGGGCTACGCAGATAGATTAACGTTTGTATATGTGTTCTGTCAATCATACTGAGGTGAGGTGAAATTTTGACACGCCATAGCCCTCACGCTGCCCAAGACCGACAGGCTTTGTCTGTGTGAGATTTGTGGACCACAACCGACTGGCTTTCGAATGCATCGACAAATGCGTCAAATTAGGAACACACATTTAGAGAATTTGCTCCCCCTATTGCCCGAAATGCCCGAAATTTAACAGCGTGCGCATCTGATAAACGTCAGCAGGAAGCAGGAAGCAGGAAGGTGAGTACGTTTTTTGGACTGAAATAACTTCTGGCTAAGTGAAATTTGCCTAGGACGAAAATTTCAACCACATTTAACCACCGACGAAGCCGCTGGAAGTGGCGATCGGAAGAAAGTCCTAATCGATGAATCTGGTCAATCGAACTGTTACAGTAAATATAAGGTAATTAATTGTTATTGATAATCCTATACATTTTTATAGGCAATGCTTATCAAACATTGTGACTGGTTGTCAATAGTAGACAAGAGTACAGAACATCTGGACAACAGTGGCTTGCAGCTCTTGCAGTACGGAGATGTATACATTCCCTACCCAAAACTGGATTAATGTCCGTGACGATAGGGGAGCCGAGCAACATGAGTAGGAGTTTCATCCAGATATTAGATTGGAAGAAAACAAGAAAACAAATCTACTGAGGCATGCTTACCGTTTGCGTTTTATGTTGCACAAAATGAGTTGGGAATATATCCCCGTGATAATACCTCAAAGCACTTATCCGAGATCAATGTCAAGCGGCTAGTAAAGCGATTAAAAATCCCTTGTCGTGATAAAGTGGCCCTCTGAAGTAGGATATCTGGAACACATAAGATTTTTTTGGAAAGCAACACCGATTGCGTTTCAAAATTCACTCGCAGTGTTCACAGTTCGCAAAAAATATGTGCTACAGTTGTAAACAAAATGAGTAAAAACCTAAGTGTTTAAGGATACGCTCACTCAATTAAATCATAGCAAGTGGTTTCGAGGTGTTCTCATGTGAATTAACGGGAGCAAATAAGCATAAGAACGTCAAGACAAAATTTTGGTGAATGTAGTTCGTAAACTCCGGGTTTTCTGTGTGATGGTAGCTATCACCCCCCGAACGAAACTAACATCATTACGTTTACGAGTGGTGAGTTTAACCATTGTTTTATTTGGTGAGCCAGACGGTCTAATTTTAAGCATTTCGTCTGCAGGTAAGGTGATATCATCGATACAGTGCAGTGATGTACTCGGTTGGACTATGATGCGAAACTCATCGGTTGGCGTGACTGGTGGTAGAAGGCGTTCTACAACTCGAAAAATCCGGAACCATTTGAATTTCGCTTCTGACTGTGAATCAAAGCTGACTGTTTGTTAATATTCAGATGGCCGTTCTAACTTTTTTGCAAGGTTGTCTGACACTTACCAAGCCATGGTCTTGATTCTTCAAAAGTGGTAAGGACAAAATGGAAGCGGTCAGGCCAGGAAAGGAATGAAGCTACTTATTCGTTCATGAACTTTTTTGTTTGAGTAGATGCAGGGTTACTCGGCTGCTTGATTTGCAGTTCAGAGTCCACTCTATCTCAACAACACCTGCCACTGAAGCTGAAAATCGTGCGAGTCTTGCTAGGTTCGCTAGAAAATACCCTTTACTTTCTCCGACTAACTAATCAAGCTTTCCGGTTATCCCATAAGTAAGTAAATGAACGCACTCCAGTGGACTGTGCTTAGAGAATATATGTTGAATGCTTGTGTATGCCTCGCAAGAGATATCTCTGAATAATGAAGGACCTTATATTTCGGACCTGGCAGCGTTACCATTTGGCTCATGCCAAAACCTTAGACCCTTCAGAACAGACGACAAATGTTTTGAAAACCCATAACGGGAATAAATAGAATTAAGGAAACCTCTCGCTTATCAAATGAACCTTAAAGGGTCAGTTCAAAGCTGGTAGGCACGGTTGTTCTAGTCAGCTCCAAGAGGACTCCAGGGCGCTGACGTGCTGAACGCTCAAAAGTTATTCAGCGATGTGGTTTTTGTTCAGGTATGTCTAGTCTAGGTTCTTTGATAATCACTTCCTAAGAAATAAAATGTGACCCCGCACTTTGTGGATGAAATTTCAGCGCAGTCGAGAATAACACAGAAACAATTGGTGCACTACTATAAACAAGCAATGGATGAGCGGTGAAAACATGAAATTGGCTTCGGAAAATAAAAAAAACTCCACAAGACTGGAGGTAGCACACTTCTCGTAAGGTTGCTGAAAACCACCCATCTAGAGAGTGTATCATGAAATCTCGAATATCTCAACAACCAAAACGCGAAATGGCCTCGTGCAGCACACTAAGTTAAAGAACATCATTATAAATGGGGAACCCAGTTAGATTCACTCGAGTCCCGTCAAAAACAATTTATTGCGCAGGTGAAGGAATTCGCCGGAACCGCAATTATTTTTCCGAGGTCCAAGAATACACCACACGATTTTCAGCTCACGTATTACCTTTAGGGATACCTTTGGGTTGGGCGACAGAATATTGATGCTACATATATCCGGTTACTTAGCCTGTCAAGAAATTTGTTTACCTCCATCTACTGTTCATGGATAGCCAGGAAGCTTGAATAGCTGCGGAAATGCCAACCACTAAAATGTCGGAGGACACTCCACAAATTTCAAGGTGCTGCCACATTTAACCAGTAAAATGGAGCAGGCACTGTTCGCTTGGTCTTTGAAAAAGGTTTATCTACCAGTTATTTGAGTTAATCAAGCGCACTGCTTTGGCCAGTGACATCAACATCAGCTCCTTTTTTAGGAAGTGCATAGCTAAACAGATACTGGAACAGTGAGACTTCGCGGTAATTGAACTTCAGTCGTACGGATAAATATGGGATGGAATAGTATGCCTCCAAGCGCCACGAAAACCAAATGTTGGATAATAGAAAATTTAACGTTACTTCGTCCATTTTGGATGTGGTCGATCGACATGTACGACTTTGAACTGAAGGCTACTTGTGTAGCTTTTGGATTACGTTCGACTACAATGCGTATCCTGACTTTCATATGTCAAAGAAATCGTGTTAAACATATTGTTGGTGGTTTTTCAGGCAATGAGAGGATCTCCGGTTTACAAAAAGTTGAGACAGCGAATGACAGAGAACAGCAGTCTGCTTCCAAGACAACAAGAAGAAACATACAGTACATGTTTCGCCAAATGACATTTAGGAAACGTTGGGCAATTTTGCCCTCATTAAATTGTGTGTATGACGCACATTGTGGCAAATTACATTTTAAAGGTGCTCAAATGAAGAAAAATGAGTAAAAATCTACGTTTCTTTCGAATTCATACGTTTGATTTAAGTCCACTTGTTTGTTACAGAAAACCAGAACAGAAACTTTACCTGGAAGTGGGCCATTCTTATCAGGTCTCGGGGGAAGGGCAATCCCCACATAAAGGAACATTGCAAACCAGAAGTGTCCAAACAATAAATCGATAACCTCAATAACATCTATTAAAACTGGTGATTACAAAACAATTGCCGCAACCAGTCACATTGAATCGCGGAGCTTTACTCTGAGGAAAACAAAATTTCAAGAGTGTACACACTCATTCTTTCTTCATAAAGCGGTGTCTTCAACAGGGTAATTTCATAACGTAAATGCTTGGAGATCGTCTCCATGTCAACGTTAGCAATATCGGACCCCAGAAAGAAATGCCAAGGCGTACCCACTGCTCGGCCTAATTTAAACCTGCTAAAACGAACGTAAGCAGTATCTCGACGACCGCAAGTAAAAATGACAGCTCTCTGAAAGTAGATAGAACACTTGAACCATGCTTTTACTCTATAAAATTCGTGCTCCCACTTGTAAACGTGTACACTCACATGAAGACATTTGCCAAGAAGATATCAAACATGCATACATAGACCTTAAGACTTCAGTTTACTTTTTAAAGAAACACGTTGTGCCTGCGGTCTTTTGGCTGGTATCAAGATTGATGGCAACACTGTGAAAACTATACAAACTGGTGGTTGACACATTTAATGACACCTGATGGCGCCCTCACAGGATTATGCGCCCCAGTCAAAGCACGCAAAAAACACATACAAACTGCTTCACATTGATCAGTGAACAACTGAAACGTCTTCACCTCATGACGAAGTGTCTAAACTTTCGAAAACAAAAATCCGAATTCTGATTTCTGAGATTATTTATTTATGCGCGTGTCACACGCGCAGAAGTGTTTCCTGCTAGACGCCAGGTTGAAAACAAGGCGTCTCGAAATCATTGCTTCTATCTGTAACCCCCGAGGATGGAACAGTCTGCCTCTTGCACTGAAATTTTCGCCTTTGTGTATATGTCATCAAAACTGGCAGAAGACGCATAATACGGAATAGAAACAGTTTAGGTAATACACGCCTACCGAATAAAAACAGTCTGCAGACTTAATGTGCGAGTAGTGTGAGTGATTTTGATTTACCTTTTTTGTTTTGTGGCAACAACATTGTTAGGGCAAGATTAAAACCTTTGATATTTGTATTACTGACTCAGAAGTATAATAAAAAGAGCCAGTTTCGCAATGCAAAATGCCTTGCTCAGAGCCAGTCAGACTACAACTCAGCCGTTCTTCTGTGATTTTACATACGTTGATTTTAGAGGTGACATGTCTACATAAATTCACCAGATTACATCAACTGCACGGGGAAGCCTAAAAATGCAGAGTAATAGTCGTTTCAAGTAAACGAAGTGGTGCTAATGGATAGGATACTAGGTTGAAACGGATGTCACTCGCGTTGTACGAAATCGGAAAAATAATACCCAATAACATAGGGGGAATATGGAGTAGAGTGGGACAAAGTAAGATTTAAATGAGTTACTTGGTGCGTAATAGAGAGTGCAGGTTGACCAAACTGAGGAAAAGATGGTGTTGTAACGTCCAACTTCTAAACAAACCTGACGTTACGAACCAGATTTTGGTTTGTGCATAGAGACGCCTCAAATGTGGGCGACAGAAGCATCGGGAGTCTTCTGGATATAACCGTACTTATATGTAAAGAACAAGCTTATAAGAAGTCTGCGCGCTTGAAGCGTAACCCTCTTCCTTCAGATGTTCGCCAGCGCGATCCTGGGGCCACCAATACTTGAGTTGTGGAGCTGGTTAGGGACAAGCTGGCAATACATATCCCAAAGTGTCTGATAGTTCCATCGACGTACCTGCATCCGCCGGTACACGAATTTATCAATTTAACGTCACTTCGACATCACAGGGGGAATACTAAGCAGTTCTCAAAATGGCTGCGTGTAAGACATCTTACTTTGCGAAACTGGCTCTTGTTAATCAGACATATACATGAAGGAGAGGCGCAACTGCTTAACAATGTAAACTGAATGTAAAGTCTATACCAGAAAGTCTGTCGGAATTGACGTGGTGTTTGAGTGCCATGTGCGATTGAGGTGCAACTGTTCGTTCATGTGAGTGCCTGTGTCTGTACGAGGCGTTTCCGAATACAAAGTGGAAACTTCGAGATTTGTATGCACTTTCTTGTACAGACGCTTGTCGCCCCCTTCTTTTTCAATTTGTTGGTGAGTGGTGGAGCGGACTCTTAACTTAGCCGCTTTGAAGGCTCTCTCAAAGGTTTCCTTGGGACCAGACTTTTATTGGATCATCTTAAACCACTAGTTTTCGAACTGAATGAACCAGGTTTCTTCCGTTGATTGATCTTATTTGTTCTTCCTACATGTTTGAGCCATAAGAAGGCAGATGAAAACGCTTATTTTTACCCAGGCCGCGTCAATTCCATTTTATCACCAACCCCTGCCTGGTGATAATCAAACGGACAATCAGTCGGCGAAACCGGCCATAAATAAGAAAGGCTCTGATATACGACCAAACATACAAGGTGTGCGAACGTCTTCACAGACCGACACCCGTGGTGGTCGATGCACTCACATAGCGTGATGAGAAGAAAATTAGATGCGCATCTCAAATCTACTGGGGAAAATGAGGCAAGCGAGTCAAGAAATCTAGAAAATAAAGACCATAGGTTATTCTCCAGTTGTATCAAATGCTTTTATGACATCAGCGGGTAGTTATTCATCCTATTCATAGTTTGGAGACGATAACAACGGGCCATATTTCTTAAGGAATTCTGGTGTAGCAGTCATGAAACGAATCGCACTTGATACAAGAGTTGATCGTTAAAATGGTTTGTATTAAAGAATAATGGGACTAAAACTTATAGATACGATTAGTACAATTTGCATTTAAGGGCTGGAGGGTTAACAAAGGAATGAAAAATTTTCTCTGACATTCATATCGCAAGAATGATGAAACAATCGAAACCGAAAAAATAATCCACTGCAAGATTAAAGCAGTCAGCTTCCAGGATACAGTATTTGTTACAGCGTTTCACCATATTCGAACAAAAACTCTCAGTCCTATCTGAGAATTTAGCAGTAGTGGTTCAGACATCATACTGAAATCCGACGACGGTATGCTGATTGCGCAAATGTCCCTCATAAATCTTGTGAAGCTCGAATAAATCACACAGATTGAGATAGCCCCAGGTTGCTGATGAATAGATTAGAGCGTTCGGTTGTGGTGGACAAGATCGGTGGTACTCCACTGTCTTTTACTTACGTCCGATCATCTAGGGAAGGCAGTGCTGTGGAACGGAAAATATATTAGAATGTGAAATAGACATGTCTTTAGCCCAGTTCATGCGCATGAATTTCTCACTTATTCGGAAGCTCGCCCAGACAAGCTACAGATAAGTAGTGACGAGGGCAGATATCGGGTCAAAGCCATATTCTGCACCCGCGTTTGGAGAATAGCACGTAGCCCATATCGCGAAAAGGAAGGAGCACTGACTACAATTAAATATTTTGCGGTCTTTTCATGCCATACTGCTTCAAAACTATTGGGAAGCTTTGTCCTGACATTTGTGCAAAACGCAATGTCTATATTAGTATACAGTGGCTGGTTACTGACGTACTGATGCGCAGCTCAAGGCTGGTGTTCAATCAAAATTAGACTTCCAAGTTTCAAAGATAACTTTGAAAGAGTTTTGTGCATTTCCATGGGGGATGTGGGATGATGAAATCAGCCGTCCCTCTTTGATCACTGTCAATAGCCAACTGCGAAAGAGCAAAAGAAACTGTAAAGTAAATAATCCAGCTTAAAAGTTTCAGTAAGAGCTGTTTCAAATTATGTTTTGGCCCGTGTTTGGAGAACAGTCAATAAACATACATGACACTATTATAATCAATAATATGTTCTACAACCAATATGGGCATGGTTTTCCAGACATATTGATATATTGATTGATTACACATATTTATATAAATTCAATTTCTAAGACAACCCCATTTCGAGGGGTAAAATCATACAAAAGGACGATCCCGCCTTTCAACTAGTGATTCCATTTAACGAGGAATACATAGTACAAGAAGATGTCATAACGGCGGTTGACCTATCAAACGAGTCTGCACAATACACACATATGCCAGACAACCCCCCAGAACTGATTAAAATGGTCGATTCCCGTGCGAGGGAGCAACCGACTGTTTACCGGATTAGTAGACGCAACAATATTTCTGGGTTTCGTTCTGAATGACCGCTTTGCAAAGGAACTATTCGATCTTGTTCAAATGTGTTGTCTGCCATTCAGTTCAATCCATCTGCTACAGTGCGCTTCCTCGAACACACATCAGGAGATGTCTCTTATTCACTGGTTCTTTGCATTATACTTTAGATGCCTAGTAAGGGCCAGTGCATTCACATCAATAACCTACTCAGCGGACAAAAAAGAATGCATTGTTTTTTTCAAGTGACCAAGTATAGAACTTTGAATTTTTGTGAATTTTAAATGAGTGATATCTACACTGATTTATATTTACACTGTATCCAGTTACAAGTCTATGTCAGTACCGCATACATCAATATGACTGAACTGAGCAGTGGTTTTATCAACCGAGCCTTGGTAAAACGCAGAAAAATCACTAAGCAATGACTTGGTAGCAACAGCCAATCATTTTTCTCGAAAAATGTTCATAATTACTCAGGCGTGTTCCATATTTTCGTTGAAATTGGAGACCATCAGCTGAACTCCAGAAGGATAATCAAACACTGTCACTGGCTCGATAAGTTTTTTTCTTTTAATGGACATTGTTTTGCTACTCAGGGGAATGCGGATAGCTCAAGTTGGACAGACGCTGTTTGTGTTGTTCGCCCATTTTGACAATTTGGTTGGGAATATTTCATCAGCAGTGAAGGTGACATCAACTGTGCTTGATACTTAGCGTTGCGTCATTGCTTGGCGGTTTTTCGGTGCGTAGGCTATGTACTGATGTCATGTTGATCTATCCAAAAACCTACAGCTGTCTGGTTTGAGATGATAACGCACCGGGGTGATAATTTATTTTGACGATGAATTTGGAACTCTAGACTAAGAGAGAAAACAAATAAGGCCTCAAGCCTACCCAGTCTTCCGGTGTCGAGTGCTCAGTTCGAGAGCCACTTACATTCCTGATCACCGGCTGAACCGGAAGTTTATATTTACTTTTGCTTGTAAATGTGTGCATGGGGGAGGAATAATGTGTTTGGTATTGTGTATGAAGCTTTTGAGCTGACACACATCTTCTTGAGGCTTGACAACTGGTTCTCATAATTTTCCTTCGAAAGAAGTTTTGTTGAGCGGGGCCGCTAAAACACAATTCAACCAACCAATGTGCAATTACTGGCCGACGTCGGCAATAACCATCTTATCATTAGGGTGAATCAGTCGAGTTCTGTACTCATCTATTCTGTGTTAATCACAGTAATGTCCTCAATCTGGTTAGGACTGACTTTGCAGATGTACAAGCAGATGAAACTCACGCACCCACCTGATCGTGACCCATTCCGCTCGCGCACACAAAAGCTCATGGAGACCTCAGCCGGCCTGGTCTGGGAAATTTGACGCACACAAACGTGCATCTCAACACAACACATCGTAGGCATAAACTCACTGCGAGTGCAGTGTCCACCACTGTTCCATAGGTGCATTAACTTGTTGGGTTTCCCGATGGTTCCCTCCCACTACGTTAAATTCATTCCCTTGTGATAATCTTGCTTGTATGAATCCCATGGTAATCCGTGGTAACCGAAATCTCGAATATATTACACCATATCCCAAATATTACTGTACTCTGGCGAAATTTTCCGTAAAATTATCACTACACCAACCAGCTCACTCGTTTGCCTGTGAAGAAAGATACACTCGAAGGTATTTGTCCTCTCGTTGGTGGGCTAGTTGTTCCAACGCGGAAAGATGGTTCGCGATATGACGAAATGTCTATGGACAGATGAAACTTAGATCCGTAAAGGAGATCGAATCCATACACATTCACAAACTTTGAGCTTGATAGGAGAAAAAGTTGGTTGTGGTGAAACTTAGCTACGGAGGTTTATAGAAGATTCCTTTTGGACCAGGTCAGAATAACTAGAATTCCCGCAAATTTGTGCATGGTGACAGATTTAAGGCGTGAATTGGAATACATAGATATAACGGTACTTCAGATTAAAGCCACATTATTACATCTGTCATTCATTGTTGTCTGTGGAACGAAACCAAGATGGTACCAGCCCGCACTTATAGATTTGGAACATAACAAAAATGAGAAAATCGACGGAACATATCCAGGGAGAACCAAGATGACTCGAGACCACTGCCAAGATAGACAGGTGTTCTGAGCTAACAAGTTTTGCGAACAATACACTGGCTGTTTCGGCATAATCATAATAGCCAAGCTGAATAAAAACACTTCTGTTGACATTCATTATAAGCGTATGTACCGCAGTCGATGATGCTGCGCTATGGGTTATAGAGTGAAAAGAAGAGGATTGTTGCCTCATTACTCGTGCTAGACATTTATGTGTGTGATCAGCCATCATTTGGGAGATCCGACGGTATTTTCTTTCAGTATGAATGCAACTGCAGGTAAGCTGATAACCAACATAAGCTCCCTTGCTGAATTCTCAGGACTACGGCGGATTGGGTTTGTTTCTGTTGATTGGTCGAAAAAGTGTGCGATATTTAGCCTATGTTTATCATATGGTAACCGTAAGCAAAGATGGGATGAGATGACGACCAAAAGGCTTTGGAAAGCAGCAGGGAGGCTTTGGAAAGTGTGTTTCCAAGGCTCCCCAGCGAAGTGTGGACATATGGTATGGAAGTATCACTCAACCAACGATAGCAATCATTCAAAACTTTCTAAATCTGGATCATTTTAAATCATTGAACACATTTGTTACCGATCGTATTTTGTTGGTCCCCATAGGCTTGCGATGATTACAGTAGATGCTGTTCAGTGGTTGAATGTAACTTAGTAAAAACTTCTGAAGAAGGTCTTTACAGTTCTACCGATCGCCGCCTTTCTGGAGAGGAATCAGCTGCTAGCATATCATAGATAGGACATCCAAAAATGTAATGATCCAAAACAAGGTTTCAAAAAAACTAATCTAGTTAACCTTACTGGTGTTTTTAAAAGGGGAATCAACTCTGTTACTTCAGTTCACAATAAAGACTCAAGTGACGCAATTGTATGGCGAAAAACTTCTAAGCGGAACCATTTCTGGCAACTCCAATATACTGTAATTGTACTCAAGCCAAAGTTGCCACGCTGACCGGGGTTGGGCTCGAGTGCTGCAATGATCTTGCGAGCTCCACTGGTTAGAATTCCGTCCCAAATGGTGCAATCAGGCAATGAATTTCAAGGGCGAGCAGTTAAACAAAGAGCAGTGAACCACCTACTACGGCTAATCGTAACATGTGATGGTTTGAAGTTAAGGTCTCATTGTATTCTGCGCTGATAATGTGAAGGAAATAAGGTGTTTGCTCTAGAGGACCAGTGCGACCATATTTACGGAAGAGGCGGTGCTGCTTTGCATCGAAGAAAGAAGATCGGAATGGCAGTCTGTTTTAAGAACTGTACACTCCGCTTGCTCAGTGGTTGACGGTGACCACTGACGAAGTATCCAGTGCGCTCAAGATGCAGTTATTTCTTAACAAAAGCCCGATATGTCCCCAGCTCCATCTGCTGCGCGAGGTAGCATCAGGAATGAGAATACATTTTGGCTAGGTTGGTTTCTCGCACTCATGCAGGTAAGACTGCTGAGTTACTGGTTCCATGGAGGGCACCACATCACCTTGCATGTCGGACTTTACCTTAACCATCCAAGATGGGTTACCTCAGATAAACCCCAATTCTCGGATTGGGCAATCGAGAAGTATTATTTACCCCTGCGGCTTATTGTTCGCCGGCCATTGCTCACATTGCATCCCCACTCATCAACTGGTCTACTGGGGTCATTCATTGACCAGTCCCATAAACGTTGTTTCGTGATTAAACTATTGCATGGTAAACCAAAAGTTTCTTTTACAGAGCTCAAAAGACCTGAGCCAAGTTGCGGTTTTTTGTCAAATTGAACAACAGATATCTGTTGCTTAAACCTTGATTTATGTTGCGTCCCTGAAGGACGCAACGGATCGGGATACTTGCGGCATGGAAGCTACCGCAGGGTTGCAAGCACCTAGTTGGAATGGATTACACATGTTTTTGCACTGTACAGGGGTCAGGTTTTAATTAGGAAGAATGCGTTAGACAGTGTCAGTTTATCTTGTCGGCATAAGCGCTAGTGGACTGCAGTTTTAAACCTGAAAAAGACGGGTTTTATTGTGGTTGACTGGGACTGCCTTGCTCGGTAAGAGGGAGATATATTGTTACCCTGGCGAGTTACGTGAACGCACAATATAGACGACAACGCCCAGGATAAGCACAACTGAGTCGTAGATTCGGAGCTACTACTTACCGCACGGATAACGGAGAGTAACTTCTTTAGTTGCGTGCTATACATCGCCCCTTTTTGGTCAGTATAAGCTCTTAGCACAAACGCGCACAGACAGTTATTTCAAGGTCTCCAACAACAAGCCAGTCATTGGCTCAGTTGCATCATTTGGCTATCAGTTACCGATATAGAACCACATTTAAAGCTTGCCGTGAAAAAATTACGCGGATTATGTCACGATGAGGGTTCGGTTTTCAGTTCGCGTCCCTTAAGGATTATGCCTGTCAAAACGTGTCGATTCCGTTTGCTAAACCCAACGAAGTTCAGTAGCTCAAATATGTGAAACCTTATCTGACTGGAAAGCTACCGGCAGCGCAGACATGCTGATCACGAAGATTGGTTGGAGGATAACTGGAAAGGCGCGGAAAATGCCATTTTTAGAACTTTCATGGTTGTTTATCCAAGCTAGCCTACACGATCAACTGAACGATTTCCTTCAGCGAGATTAGCAGATCATACTTTTACTGGCAAATAGCGACCAAGACGTTGCACACAGGTCTGCCGAAAGGTCGGTAATAAAGAGCCTGAAATATGTTCAAGGATGCCCTTGCGAAGGCCAAGGAGATGGACAAGACGTTTGCTGCCTGACGAGGCTGATTTTATCAAAAATCCAAAGGAAGACAGGTGTCGGCAAGAAATTTTGCCCAAGAGATGGAGCAAAATTAAATACCAGAGTTGTCGCCTTGAGTGACGATCTGAACACTTACGAATGATTCATCTGGCCTTCTTCATCACAACCTCTGGAGAACCCAACGACCCTGAATGGGACATTGGCACCGGCCCCACATCACTAATCGGAATCTAAAGCAAAGCAATATTCCTCCAACACGACAAAGCACCTAGCACTCATAGTTTGCACCCTGCCATTTTCAAATATGATGAGCGGTCCAACTAAACTTTGACAGTGTCTGGAACAAGAAAAGAATGCCGCGGAATGTAAAGCTTTAAACCTGATTCCAAACGTCAAAAGGCAAGAACTTCGTGCAAAAGCCGTCGTAGCTCAAAAGTGGTAGCCCTAACAGCCAGCTTTGTTTTGCAAAGGCTGGTTGACTATAGGAAGAGACTCGTGAGAATCATATTTGGTGTCGTCTTGGCCGCGGAGGAATTATCTGTATCCTAGCATCCGGTTTCTGACAAGCGCTCCTATTTAAAATCTCATCAATAGTGGTTTGTTTTCGTGCTTTTGACTCCGCGGATGGTCAGAAACCACGGTTTGCCTGGAAATTTAGCCATCCTTTCTAAGTTTTTAATCTTAAGAGGACATTGTACACGGAATACTTTTGGCGCGTACGAGTATAAAGCAACCGGTCGACTGGTTCCACCACGTTGAATGATGTAAGACAGGGCTATCCCCTCTCATGACTCCTCTCTAAATTTGTTGTTGACTCCTCCAGCTTGCTCTGAAACTACGTGGACCGAAATACCCCCGTGGCGTTTGCTGATATGCGTAGAGTATGTGGACGATATAGTTATCCTCGTTTCGAATGTAAATAACCTAAATCTGTGAATAACCTGATAAGTCTGCCGCACGGTTTGGCATGCGCTCCACACCCGCAAATTTTAAAGTGCTGCTACACGGCTGGGTGGGATCGAACCCAAACCTCATGCTTGCAGCCCAGTTAATTGACGTAGAAGCTAAACCTGGACAGCTGTATAAGCTCCATGATACTGGTTGGAGACGAGGTTACTTCTCTAGTCGAAAAGGACACAGCAGCTTTTGCCAACTGAGATGATATGAGTTTGTCAGTTACTGGTAGACTATACACTGTGACAATACGGCCAACGCTTTTTAACAAGTCAGAAACATAGGTCTAAGTGCAGGCCATTTGCAAAGAGGCTTGGCTATCGGTATACCCAAAGTAACTGTTGGGAACTGTTGGGAACGAGAAATGAGAGCCCCAACCAGTAAAATCAGTCGGGTTGACAACCGCCTTACCCAACGCAACTGACGTTGGCAGACGTGGAGCAGTGAAGTGGCCAGTGGGGCTTCTGTATTAATGCTATTAGCTTCAAGGCGTATCTGCTAAGTCTCTTGTTCCATCAAATAACTAGACCAATTCAGTATCAACTAAGTGGTTGTGCTATCGCCTCCAAAGTTTGCTACACCTCCCGTTTTCCGTGGTTGAATCTGCAGCAGCTGTTGATTCATCAGATGTTAGTTGATATGTTCGAGCTTGGCAATTGGTTTGCAAACGTTTCGTCCCCAGTTGAGGAGACATCGTCAGTGCGCAGTTGATTGGGTGCTTCCTTAGATCAGATCAACAGATCAACTACCATCTGATCAATCAACAGTAAACACACCCGAGCTACCTATATTTCGACAAATCAACAGCTGCAGCAGCTGGGACCATGGTATCTTTCGTACATGAGTTATAGCTAATAAATCGAGGCAAACTAAATTGTACTCTTGACTTTCTACTAGCTGATATTTACAACCGTACACTAACAAAAATTTGGGCAATTTCAATTCACATTATCTAATCCGCGCATGGAGTATGCAGATCCAAAATGATGTTTATGTGGTGAGAAGTAAACAGTGTCAAGTTGATTTTTATGAGTTCATTGCTAAATAAATGAACTTGAGGAGTACTTCCGTATCATTCGTTGCTAACTTGCTTTTAATTTTAAAGCAAACAGCTTCGGTAACAAAACCTGAAATTTTCTGAAGCAAGTTAAACACATTCATATTTTTCTTTCACACAAATTCCGCCATCTCAATAGACAGAACTTTAGTGTTATCATGATGCGGATCAGCAATCGCTGCGGGAATTATTTCTGCATGACCGACAATGACAGTCTGAGGGCTTGTCAAACGAAGGAAGATTGTCCACGTAGTGGGATCAAGTGGGCTGTAAAATGCACCTACCTATTTGCTTCGTCAAAGTTTTTGATGTATACTGACAAATACCTACGTGCAGTTTGGTCTTCAGTTGCACGAATGCAGATGAGCCATTTTTCATTGTTTTGGACGTAAAATTGTCCTGAAAGAGTATACCGCTACTGAACACTCTATCTAATGGTAACGGTTTGAAAATATTTTGTGCAAAAATCACCTGGTCATCTATGCACCACCAAATGACGCATGTGACTCTTCTTAGTTAGGCATTTTTATTCAATGGCCACAACTCAGTGCATTTACCAAACAGTGACATTTGCTGAACAGACGAGACAATTTTCAAAAGTCTTTGGTTACACAGGGTACAACACTGGTAACTAAGCGGTCATAGGCACTACTGGATCCGTGCTGTCAAAAACGTTTTGTACGAACGCTGAGTCTGCCTTGGTCATGTGACACAGCCAGCCAAGTCACTCAGCGGCCCTCTAGACTGTCTCACAGCATCCAACTAGATGCGACATGGGGGCGCAGACAATCAGTCGTTCGTGTCTCTGCGTTTTGCATTTCACTAACCAATCTTCGCTGCGTATTTCATTTTTCGCTCCTATTTTAACCATTAGATATGTACTGACCAAATGACGAGATCCCGAAAACATTAATGTTCGTCACTGTGTTCTTGTTCAAACCATGGGGACATTTGAGAAATATATTTCAGTCACGTCAACGGCTTAAAATGAGCTCAACACGCGGTGTCATATCCTGCTGCGGACATGATTAGCTGACTTATCATTTCCGTCAAGAAACCATTTATGATTCCAGTCTTGTTTCGTTTATTCCGTTGACACTAAATTGCCAGCCAAATGGGTCTAATATAATTAGCCTAAAGTTTATTTGTTCAATTTTTTTCAAACAACACCCTGCATTTACTAATACGATCGTACTAAGTAGGTACAATCAGAATGCAGTTGGGCGTACTTCTGAGAGGCCATATTCTCTAACTTGAGGTTACCAGATGAAAATTTGTTTGATGTCAAATTTCAGTTTAATTTCCATTGTGCGAGCATTTTTGCACGGTGATGTTTTTCTAGGATTTCGACATAGTTAGTATTCCAAGGTACAAAAAATGAGTTATTCAATCAAGTAAATTCGCCCTTTTTTGGATATAAGTCTTCCGCGATTTCAGCTTGCGATTTGAGAAATTGTGAAAAGATAACAGGCGTCTGAATGTAGTGGTATTTCTGAGTACTCGATTTCTGTACTTACGGATTTTCCCAGCACAAAGCTTTACGGTAAAATAAGAATCTATTTGCTTCCGATTTTATTGTTTGGGCTTGACATGCATTTATTCAGAAGGATTTATTCGCCAGTTCTAAAGACATTACTTTACAGACTCCACTACTGGTGAAGTTGTTATCCAGTGAACAGTTTTAAAGTCCTTGGAACCCATCAGATGGGCGGACTTCTAAAGCTTTCGCCAAATGATGTTCTAATTGAATCCAGATAGAAGGCGATTTGTAAAATACATTCATCTGCACTCTAACTTGGTTTAAACGAAAAACTCAGCTGAGCTCCAGCTGAATCTGTCGTTTATGATAGGTGTTTTGCACAAAGACCACCACATGTTTGAGTTGGTGAAGTATTCCAGAAATCGTAGTGTATTTTATTGACGGAATAATGTTGCCTAAAACTTGGACGGTCAGAAAAGAGTGCTTCAGCTGGAATTCGGTTGAGTCTGTCATTACCACTAAATTAGTGCAGTTCGCGCTTCATGTTAGGTAGAACACATGATTAACGGAAACTTGAGGATTGTGCTTCCCTGATAGACTCCACGAAGAATATCGCCAAACAAGAGTTGGTCAAAAACTTCCAGCAGCCTTATGGGCAATATTTCATTAGGACAATATACACTGATCTTTTGAATATCTTACAAGCTGAAATACGAAGTGGAATTTTTCAGTAGATCCAATTGAAGGACATCATAAGAACATTACAGCATTCATCTGAAAGTCATTTAGGTTTTTCTGTAAAGCCAAATTAGTGTGCAGTTCAGGTTTCACTTAACTTTTGAGTAAATTCAGTAGAGAAGAGTAAATGGTTATTGATGCGCGGAAACCAGTTCAGAAAGTCCAGTAGGGATACGAAGAGTAAACTTACTAGCTGGGAGTAGAGGACTGAAAAATCCCGAAAGCTAAAAGTATATTTTTGGAACACGGCTTACTCGCAAAAAAGAATAAAAAAATCAGTTATCAAGTAAGAATCAGCCCGTGGTTTCCTGGTCAACATTATTTTTCAAATTTTACTGCTGTCTTTTATCGAGAGAAAACGCAGGTTGGACGATTACGCTTATTGTTTTCGCTCACTGTATGTTCTGACATAAATCAAGGGCAGAGTCTGGTCAAAATTATGGTGACCCGACCATCTGCAGATCGTCTTTAGACTTTCAGGGTTTGTGTGTGTCGATCTGAACAGGCTTTATTGTCGCAAGAAACTGACGACGTATAACCGAACTTTGCGAATGGGTTTCCCAAATGCTCAACTAATGTATCATGAAATGAAACTAGGGTCTGTACATTGAGAAAGTCGAGACGTTTAGGCAGCTTTGTGAACGAAACAGAAGAATAAATCATCTGCGAGACATACACGAAGCGCGTATATCTGTCAAGTTGTGATTAACTTTTTGTAGGCCACATAGAGGCAGTTAAGTACCGTCATGTGTTTAAAACGCCTAAATACCGACGTTCGTCCGTAGACCCAGGCAAATATTTCAACGCTTCGTGGTGTGCTAGATTCGGTTCAGTCGTCCGCACCGCGCACGCCGCACGCCCACTCCATACTACTATTATTTTATCATTACTACTATCATTATTGTTAAACTGATTTGCTATGTGTGCACATCAACAGGGAACAGGAATCTTTTCCGATTCTTTGAAGTGCTAGGCTTCCCGCGTATAATCACGCCGGGAAACGTTGGCCGGGCTTTTCCCAAAGACCAGAATCCTACGCACTATGCTCGCAGTCGAGGGTTAACCAGACGTCTTGTTTTTTCGATGTGAACAGGTTGCAAAATTCAATATTCTATCATAAGCACTAAATTCCAAATGTCCATCTGTAATGAGTTTGACCAGGTCGGTAACTACTCATGCACGGAGAATGAGTGGTAGCTTATTATTGTCTGTGCAACTAGAAAAAGTACACTGCACGTGCGGTGAAGGCCTGTTGGTCAAGGTCAAGCAGGTAGGTGAATAACGTGTCGGTTTATGGTAGTATCTTGCTTAACTGTATTAGAATATTAAGGTCTTCAGTCGAACTAAAAGCGTGTACTCTCTGGCATCATTTGGAAGGAAAAGATGATTGTGTCCTTTGACCGATACCACTTTTTTCTCTTTGCTTGTCTTCCATTTTTAGGAGCTTCATCGATAAATGTTTTCAGCTACCTGGTTTTCCGTAAACCGATGCACCGTAGAAATTGATGAACTACAAGAGTAGTGGGGTACGGCGTGTGAGATTTCAGCAATGGAGTCACACACTCATTATATGACCATGACATACGCAAAGGTAACGTTGAAATTCGGGGTCAAATGACAAACAGAAACAATACGATTAGCCTAGTGTGGATCGGAATCCGCATTATTCCCATGGGAAACCATCTGACAACAAGCAGGTTTCAAATAATGATTACTGGCATTAAAGTGAGAGGGCAAAGCAGACCTTGGGATTGGAAACTGGTTGCGTGAAAGAAATAGTGCTCAACATGGCCCAGCAACTGAAAAAGCAAGCTGAAACTGTAATGTGCAAGCTAATCCACATGTAAAGTCCGTTACTTCCTGACTCTATGGATTAGATGGCCCACTGTTTGCAGGAAACGAGCAAAAAAGTAACGGTTTGGACTTGAACTGTTTGCTAATCTGAAATGGGAATTTTGAATTAAATGAAAGGGGCAGCGCGTGAAATTTTCTTTATTTCTGCCTCCGTTGGAATGTAGTCAACGTTCGAAATGGTCTGGTCGTCCATAAGTAGCGAGTAAATCCAAACCGATGCCTACCACGAATAATGAAGTCACCAGTACTGCATCTGAATGCCATGGTTGTGTTGTACGGTTAGTCATCCAGCTTTTTGTTGCCTAGTTTTACCAGATTCCTAATTTGCCTGTTTGGTGTTGGCAGAATTACGTTGAGTTCTTTCCACTTGCTTGGCATTTTTTTGCATGCTGTTATGGGAAATAATGGAGCACGGTCTACCATGTGCTCTAAATGTACTGCAATTGCCAAACGTCCTAAAAAACAAGGGAATTTGCTGATGATTCTGAAACTAGGTTCTAAAATTTCCAAACTGTGATGACTCTGAAAATGATATATCAATAAATTGCAAACATCATGATCGGGAGCTTTGCTGCATAAATGCATAGAGGTGTTTTCGGTGAGGCAATTATTCAGAGAATCGTGTTGAGAGCAAGGTAAAATAAGTTAGAATAATTTGTTATCAAACATGCTGCGTAGAGGGCTGGAATAATGCTGGCGTTGAAAATACCTACACACTTAGGGTGTTCACTCTGGATATTGCAACCTAATGAGCAGCGCTTACTCATAGTAGGCCGAGAATCCGAATGTCTGTGTCTAACTGGGCAATGCATACGGCTCCAAAATTATAGGTTTAGCCTATCAACAAACTGATAATTATTCATAAAAGACGTGCTAAATTAGCCTGTTGGAACGAATGATTTTCTGTAATCTACTTCTTAATTGATTGCCATGTGGTGTTGTGTCCCTGGAGCGTGCTAATTTGTCACAAACACCTGGTCGAGTTTGAACCGAAGGTGGAAATGACCGCTTAACATCATGGTGACAGTCTGATTCTGCAAAGTATTAACCGGAAGTTAGTTGCAGTGGTTTTTTGTTAATTAAATTGGGTACATTAAGTGCAGTTGATCCGTGAACTGAAGGCCTTGATCCATTCAACACTAGGATAAATAGGTGAGTGCAATATCTCATGAATTTAATGACAACGTATCAGAATTTATGAGGGAAGGTCGTGTATTATGTAAAAATATGCCTGCGGTTCTGTTTAGGATGTGAGTATGACTAGTGCTTACAAATCCCGTTGCATTCTTTTTTACGTAAATTTTTGCATACCACAGATTATCAGTAGGAAAAATTTGACAGATGCCCAGAAGCTAATGGAAAGTTAATCATTCCTTCACAGAAAAGATATCTTTACCAAAATGTGCTGGTCAACTTCGACGGCCTCGTGCTCCCATTATGTGGTGAAACTCATGATTCTGTTCGACTGTTTATCGGAAAAATAAGGCAGCGGAAGATAGAATGAATCGCCGTGGGCAATTTTTGACAATTATTTTGTTGTTGATGATTTGAGATTTGTGAGATGCGCAGTGCTGGCGGTTTTCAGTGGAAATGAATCTGCCTTGCAGTGGATTTTGGATGTCATGATTCACTGACTTCACTTATGGGGTAAAATCTCAGTTAAAATACCAAAAAAAAATTTAGTTGCTTGCAGTTCAGAAATAAAAAACTCACAAATCGCATCAGGCTTCTGTGTTACACCACCATTCCATACGTCCTAGGAATAGTCTAACTGTATGTGGTCAAGTTAGTCAAACGAGTGAGTTATCTGATGGACAAGAAATACCCCCAGACAGCCGTACTAACCTAGCGTACGGACGTTGGACGGATAGCCGTACCAGGACCTCCAACTGAAATAATTTTTAGCCCCCCTGTCTTGTGGGTCAAGCCCCTGAATAAGTTAGTCTCCGTGAGGTACCCCGACAGACGCCTACCTCGCCATAGTTAACTGGGCAATATTGCTTGCCATTACATTTTTTCGTTTGCCAGTGTACCACCACAATTTCTTCCCACTCTACAAGCACAAGTCACCCAGTCATTTGACCATCAGCTATCTAACCGATGCACTTTAACTGGCTGCCCCTACTGACCCGCAATAACTATTCAATTAACTAACGAGGTGATAGCTAACCTGGAACCTCCAACCATCAAACTATTCTATAGTTGACACATTCAGCGTCCCAAAAACACGAATACCAGATCCAAAATTGCTGGCAGGACAATTAAATCCGACCTGTACATGCTTATTACTACCTTCTCAACCAGCCACACTAGGAATGAAAAACAAATGAACGCCCAATACAGTCAGCTGCTGTTCTTGGTTTCACGAATTTCAACTGGTTGTATCATAAAAAGTGATTCCAAGTGGAAAAAAGTGGAAATCATGGAGTAATAAATACTCACTTCCAACATTTTATCCGTCCCGGTAACTCGTCGAACACAAATTCATGCAAAATAACCCTTATCAACATTGGACAACCAAAAAATGGTGTCTTTATACTGGAAAAGTAGGTAGGTTTGGTTTGGTACATTATATATTAAATCATGCAAATAACTAATCTACATTATTGAGGACTGTTTATTTTGTGGCGTCTTGCTTCTGAGATTTAGTGTTATATGATAACCCCCTGAACTATATTTGCAGGAAGTAATCAAAAAATACTAGCACATAACGGGTATCAATAGATCTGTATACTTTCTAACAGCTGCCCGTTTTATTCTCATTAGATGTGTGGTGTCTACGAATCGAGAAACTTTTTTGATACGTCTAAATCTCACTGGGGATTTGGAAAGCTCCTTGATTTTACTGCAAACCAGCGTCTAGCGTCTGGGGATGTTTGTTCATTTCGAGATAGTTTTCGCATAACTCGATGGTATCTCACAATGAAAATTCCTAACACAGAAGGAATATTCAAACTGAATTTGCTCAACGTAAACTAAGAAAAATCGCTTCTTTGTTGAGCACACTGTCTTGTCTGGATTGTTCCTGCGCAGCAAGGAGTTTAAGGCATTGTGCTTGCTAAAGAACGAAAGTGCGTAATAATGTTCTGCATACTTCGTTGAAATATTTTGGGAAAGTGTGTTCCTCCGGTAAAATATCTCGATGGATCCTGTGCGGCTTTAACCAGTAATTCGGAACTAATGCAGCTAGTTTAATAATAAATTGCACGACATAGACTCAAGCAGTTTTAGATGAATGTTATTGCATGTTGCCTAGTTAAATGTGAACTTCAAAGCTGCGAGGTGGAACTTGGGTCGATTTCCTTGTTATACCTAGCTCCCGAAAATTGTGTATGAATTAGTCTCTACTTTTGTGGAACTGTGCATTGGTTATACGTGCGAGCAAATTTAATTCCATTGTGTAGAGTGTTTTGGTTTCCCAAAGTAAATGAAATATGTATATGCAGGATGAGTACCAAGGATGCCACTTGGAAGACTTCCAAGCCAACTTCCTAGAGTCCGCGGTTTTGGCAGCTTAGAATTCCAAAAGTGAACCAGGCAAAAGCTGACTTTTGACGTGTTGGCGCTACATTCACACTTATCCAACTGCTTCACTAAACCTAGCTAAACTCAAGAAGCTAGGTCGAACGCCCGTTTTTGTCATAAGCTTATCACAAAAGTGGGCATTCAAACATTCTGTTTTACTGACATTGTATTGCAAAACGAATTACCTAAGACCATCAGTCTGTTGTTACTATGAGAGTGGATATAATTACTGTATACGATAAAGTAATACCTATTGTTCGCAACAGTCGTTCAAACATTTTTCAGAAAATAAGCTGTTGCAAGTAAACGAAAATTCATATGGGCATTTATCCGTCCATCTAGGAAAAGCTACAATAAAGAAACGCTATGAAAACCTGGCTTACCCACGCAAATCCGTGCTTCGGTGGAGACTTCATAACTTAACAAACAAGACCACATTCTGAAAAATTGAAATGAAACGTGTAGCCAAAATCTAGTAGGAGTAACCAACTGAAGTTTTTATTGAAATGATACCATATTGGGGTCAACAAAATGACTTCTCCTCAGGATGGAGCGGTATCGTCAAATATGCGAAGCACATTCGTCACTGGTAGACTTTCTTCTTAAGTCAGTGTTAGTTGAATTTATTAATAAATTGCTTGCTCTTCATGGAGTTTCTTGTGTTTTTGTTAACTGTTTCTCTCTTGATATTAGTCCTGGAAGTCTTAAGCTGTTTGATTAATTAATGAACTGTGGACGGGAAAAGTTTCAGACTTCCACAAGCGAACGAAGAACAATTTTATGTCAGTTTTATATCCTCAGCAATGAAAGGACAAAATCATTTTAGCGTAGATGCTTCTGGATACTGAGCAGTTATTTTGCGGAGGGCTTTCGAAAATAAGAAAATTTTTGAGGTTTGCCTCAGATCCAAAACGGTCTGGTAATTCTAGCATTTTATCATTGTTTGCCCATCTGAAACGGGGTTTATCTACTAAAAGATTGGGTAGTTTGGCAGAGGAATGTTTGCAGAAAAGTTAGGCCAGTGATTTGTTCACGTAGCCTCACTTTTTTCGGATGGTGGGCTAGTTGTCATGGTTTCCATTAGGCTACTGTACATATCTTTGTCTATTCTACTGCTCCATTTTTAAGAAGACATTTTTGGTGGAAACAAGGAGGTTTTTGATTGACAGCATGATCTATCAAAACAATCGACAACTGGATTAGAGGAGTGATGTATAAAGTTACCATGTCACTTAAGTCAGATAGAACGTTCGTGGTTCATCATCGAAAACACTCATATGGTTGGTGCCGGCGCAAAGCGAAATAATCGAAGACTAGGGCACAAAACAAGCGGAATTTTGTTTATACAGCGGAAAACGAATTGCTGAGGAGGAGCTCGACCTCCAACTGTGCAAAACTTGAGATAATTAACTAATAACACCGGGGAACTGAAGATGATTTGGCTGCATGCGTGTAACATTTGCGCGTTTAATTTCCCCTTTCATCTCAGTAGGCAGTCCGTCTCCAGCAAGCCATTCGTAGCATTTTCTGCAG
>SJOL01006385.1:491655-522045 GCA_004794785.1 Opisthorchis felineus | reverse complement strand
GAAGTCTTAAGCTGTTTGATTAATTAATGAACTGTGGACGGGAAAAGTTTCAGACTTCCACAAGCGAACGAAGAACAATTTTATGTCAGTTTTATATCCTCAGCAATGAAAGGACAAAATCATTTTAGCGTAGATGCTTCTGGATACTGAGCAGTTATTTTGCGGAGGGCTTTCGAAAATAAGAAAATTTTTGAGGTTTGCCTCAGATCCAAAACGGTCTGGTAATTCTAGCATTTTATCATTGTTTGCCCATCTGAAACGGGGTTTATCTACTAAAAGATTGGGTAGTTTGGCAGAGGAATGTTTGCAGAAAAGTTAGGCCAGTGATTTGTTCACGTAGCCTCACTTTTTTCGGATGGTGGGCTAGTTGTCATGGTTTCCATTAGGCTACTGTACATATCTTTGTCTATTCTACTGCTCCATTTTTAAGAAGACATTTTTGGTGGAAACAAGGAGGTTTTTGATTGACAGCATGATCTATCAAAACAATCGACAATTGGATTAGAGGAGTGATATATAAAGTTACCATGTCACTTAAGCCAGATAAAACGTTCGTGGTTCATCATCGAAAACACTCATGTGGTTGGTGCCGGCGCAAAGCGAAATAATCGGAGACTAGGGCACAAAACAAGCGGCAGTTTGTTTATACAGCGGAAAACGAATTGCTGAGGAGGAGCTCGACCTCCAACTGTGCAAAACTTGAGATAATTAACTAATAACACCGGGGAACTGAAGATGATTTGGCTGCATGCGTGTAACATTTGCGCGTTTAATTTCCCCTTTCATCTCAGTAGGCAGTCCGTCTCCAGCAAGCCATTCGTAGCATTTTCTGCAGGAAAAACGAAAAAAAATTTCAAACCCAAATGACATACTGGATGAAAATAAATGTGGAAAATTCCCAAACAGCATAAAAAATGCATAGTACAAACTTTGCAGTAAATCATCGCCGACAGCATACTAACGCCAGGAACTGATCTGCTACTTGAGTGAGATGTGAGGTTTATCACAGCAACAAAGAGGTCTCTTCTTGCAGCCAGAATTGTTGGCATAGACGTTGTATCCAGTGAGATTTCGTCTGTCAACCAACACACCACGCTGCTGGAAAGTAACTCAACAATGACATGTGGCACTCACAGATGTCCCATTTTTACCGCACCTGAGTCCTGGTTACTGAGTGAAAAAATGCTCAACAAAGGCTCGAGGTCTGATCGATAATGTAAGCTGTTGATACGCTTTTTCCAGTTTTTCCGAATAATTTATTTAACCCATTACTCTATGGTCATGTGTATTGGTTCGATTTTGCACGCATTTTCACGATTACTCAGTGAATGACAGCAGGCTTGAGGTGGGTCGATTGTGTTTGCCATCCGTGTTGTTTTGTAGGTGGTTCGGCCAGACCTGCGTTTGGAGGACCTTATTTTAAAGCAATTGGCGATCCAATTTATCTTCATCTTTTCCTGCAGGGTTATCAAACCAAAACAAATTAACTTGGTATATTCCGCTTAAAGTGTCACCCTTCTGATAAACGGGACATTGTCAGCTTACCCGTTCCTCGACAAATTTATACGTCTGAACAGTCTGAGCACGGATATTACAAAATCAGATAGACAGTTTTGTAGCCAAATTTGACCAAATCTGCCCAGTAAGGTCTTGAAGCTGGCACTAAGGACGCACCAGAGGAGTCAAAGGACACATATCGTACTTGTGTTAGTTTACAAAAAGTGGCACAACAAGTGGCGGACGACAGGACACTTTTTGTGTTGCCATCTAGCGTAGAGCATAAACATCACACCGATAGCGCAGAGAATAACCACCTAGACTATCAAGTCACAATGGTGCATTTTGAACCCCATTGTAGAAAAGTCAGGACAGAGTGCAACAGGACGTGGTTGTCTTCGCTGATAGCCCAACTAAACGATACCAATTTCCAATGGTTTTTATTCTGCACGGTCAACACTAGACCTTCGGATACTGGGTTGGCATTTCGAGTAATTGATTTCTAACTCCATTTTAAGCCTCACCTTGCCACCGTAATACAACTAAAAGTGAACAACTTTCATTCATCACTTTTGTTAATCGTTACACACAGATGTACGGATTTTCCGGTGCGTTATCGTCCGTTCTATAGCAGCTGATGGCACAACTGAACAACTCCAGTTCACAGGATGCATTCCGCCGGGTTAGATTGTGAAGTGTATTTGGAAGCACGATGTAATATCCCACTGTGAAGGTCCAGATTATTTTTACGGCAAAGCAGAAGAGAGTGAAATAAGTATTGTTGCAAACAGTATGGATGCCCACAAAGTCTTTCAACACCTAAGAAAGATTGTCTGGTATGAATTGACATTTCCACCCATCGGTCATGAAATAGTTGTTTGGCTTCTGGTAAGAATGCAAATTATTCAAGTGTCTGGTAGCAACCGTTGCGAAAACGTTTGCTTTTATCTCCATGCCACCAACCAGCGTCCTCCGAACTTTAGTACTCGCGTTGTTGCAAAATGTTTGTCCTTCATCTGGCGCATCATACTGGTTATTGCGTAGAGGTCGAATTTCGTCCTACAAACAGACGTGCTTTGTGCTAAAAGCTCGAGAACAGTACATCCGTTGGAGAGTATCATCCCAAGTGGTGGTGACGGAGCAACCATGATGCTCTGTTAAATCAACAGTTGGTGATCAATAGTATGAATTTCTTGCTATACTTGAAAATCGGTAATTTTGTTTTTAAAGATTTGTCATATATAGGGTGCTGCACATTTCAGCAGTCTGTACCTCATTTAACTAAACTAAACCAAGACGATTCAGAGTAACGAAACGAAAGGAAAATTTCTGCCCTTCACTATAGACCAAACTGATTGTTGGAGACCCCTGATTTGCAAAGAAGCAAAAGGGAAAGCAATCAAATAGGTGTGGAAAGCGAATGAAAAGTTCAAACTCAATGTGTGCCGTTTTTAGCAATCTTGAGGTCTTTTTGGAAACTGCTTACAAACACAAGCGATTACATGCGGTATTTGGATACGAATAAGTAGTCGAAGGTTGAAAATTCGTTCGTTTTATCAAGGGCATTTTAGAGTTTATGAAAATGATTCGGAAATTCAATTTTAGTGTAGGTACCGCAACCCTTAGAAATATAATTTTTAGAGTTTAAAGCGGGACACTGCTGTGTGCAATGCCTACATTTATGTTATCTCCACCACGAATGACTTAAAATTTGATTCAGAGATGAACTTTCACCCACCTCGAAACCGCAGTTTGTCGGCACATATATGACTACTTGAAACTCTGACTGGCAAGATGCATTCCGCATCAGTTTTGGTCTAGTGTTTGGGCCATGTGAACAGTTTCGACAAGGAACAATTACCTATTCCTATTGGTTGTTGACGAGTGATCAATTTATGGATCATAATAAAAAACTAAAAATTGCGACCAGGCATGAATGGCAAAGCTTTCATTATGTGCGGTGCAGTTTTTCACCTTAAACGCATTGTTTTACATGCAAACCCTTCTCGACTGGTTGTTATGCACCGTGGCAAATCAAGTCAACATCATTCTGTCAACTCTGAAATAAATCCCAGTCATACAAGTTTCTTCAGTGTAATCGGATAGTGTACATTCTTAATAAGATGTCATTTCAAGTATGACCATGCAAGTAGTAGTATATATCACAGGTTGACCACCTACACCTGTTACGTAACACTTTTAAGATAGTTGACAGAACAAGCAGTATGATTTCTGGAACCGACAGAAAATTCTAAAGGGAATGGACCGCCAGCAACAAAAGACACCGGTACGAGCCAATATGGAAACTTGGGAATATTTCGTAAGTGTCTGTCTAAGAAATGGAATAAACATTATCAAATCACAGTTATACTGCCCGGACTTTAGCTGAGTATGCTCGTGCACAGAGTCATTTTCGATATCACTCTTATTCAAACACTGACTCAACTTCAAATTCACTTGAGAAAACGACCTCATTAAAGTGCTGTTTCAGCATACTAGCCAAAGAAAGAACAGGAAGCAAAACGTTTTTCAGCTATTAAACCACCAAAATTTGAAAGACGACTAACCAATCGGTTTCAGACTTTTTTAGTTGATTGACCAGGTGGATAGACCAAGTGTTTGCCAATTCTCTTGTGACTACATTGATTTCACGACAGATGAGGATATCACACCGGTATTAGATATGAGGAAAAACATTTTGATGGACATTTTTGACCCGTGGTAAACCATTTAGGGTAAGTTGAGCAACATCGATTTTACTGTGAAAGTACAATCCGACCATGGCTTTACAGCCCCGGAAAAATCCACAAAGCTGGTTTCATCATGAGACCGATGGTGGACGTGATAGATTTCCCACCCACTGGGCTGGCCGAATTCTTGACAAACACTAAAACCTCCATCGGGAACTGGGTACTTATATTAAGGATTCCTACCACTTTGCCAACAAAGGTACAGATTACTCCGTGGAAACAGATCATACCATTGTCAGTTTCAACGGCAAGTCATTGCATAGGAATGTGCATAAAGGGGAATCTTGGGAACAGCAGTAGAAACTACTCCTTCAGAAGTGATACAGCTGATCCTAGGTAGATGGAAGACATAGAGGCAACCCTGAATCACAACCACTTCATTTTTGACTCTGTGGTTTGCAATCAAGAACAAGGCTTAGCAATGAAGTCCCCCGTATCTCCAATTTCGGCAAATACTTTTACGGAATATTTCAAACAGCAGGCTTCATATAGGTTCGTATACCCACCGAAAATACATTGATTTCATGTAGATACCACTTCCGCCGTTATTAAAGTAGATGAGGTCAGTGAGCTTCACGACTACCTAAATGACCTGGATCCCCACATTTAATTCAGTTTGAAGATGGAGTCAAATGTGGGCACACTACACCTCTAAGGCTGTGTGGCACATAAATTTAGTGGGAAATTTAAAACCACAGTGTGCCAGAAGCTAGCTGAATCTGAGGCAATTCGAACTGTTTGTCCACTCATCCAAAGTCAGTATTCACTATTATTTCCTCGCTAATCTCTAGCAGAGTAAATGTCCTGTGCACAGAATGTGTTATTGAGAAAGCGGCAACAGAGGCAGCAGATATTTGGCTCATTTGATCAAGCGTAATTTAAGGAAGGCGTTGATCCCTGTGGCAAAACCCGATAAGAAGTGTATCGTAACTGCCGTTATTCCCACATGAACCAGGGACATCTGAAGGACATAGAAAGATTATAACCACGGCTGAAGTAAGGATGGCGTTTCAGAGGAAAATACCATGTTCTCTGCACCGGTGTTTTTGACGGCTTGCCTTCCGGAGAACAGTACCAGGGACTGTATCTACCAAATCATATGCGATGACTGAAATAAGGTCTACATAGTTTAGACGACCAGAGAACCTCATACTTGAATTACCAAGCACAATCTGAAAAATGGGCTGCTGAGGAACGTAGATGAATATCTAGCATTACTGAAAGACTCAACTGTGGCTGCACATGCGTTAGACATAGAACATAAGGTAAATTTATGAAATGCTGAAGTGTCGAGACGGGGACTACGGTTCATGCCACAGAGACTGATCATCAAGAAATTGGAAATCGACGAAAATTTCATTGTGGATAGAACGTATAAGTGTGTGGAGGACGGTTTCATATCAGTCGAGCTGACACATGGTGTTGTGAAGTTATCGGTGAAGAAGAGCTATCAACGGAAGCAACTTAGATCCGATGTATGTAGTATAGGTTGACCAAAGATCAATGTAATTTCCCATCAAAAACGGAAATATCGCAGTACTAACAAACCCAAAATGAACGTCGCAATTTAATAATGACACTCAATAGGAATTAGCTGTTGAAGCGTCATGAACTGGCGGCTCAAGGACCCAAACATGATTAAAATGATGGTAAATCTTTCAATGAATCGGCCGTAAGAGTTGGGCACCTACACTAACCGCTGGCACATTTTAACTGACATTCAATACTGCTCTAGAGTGATATTCGGAAAAGTTCCTGGCAATTCTATTCTCTGACTGCTATAAAGCATAGCCTTAAAACTGGCTTGACGAAGGTGTCGTGGCAGAAAGTTGTTCACTTACGAACCCACTGATTGTCTACAGAACCCTTCTTAAACGCTAAATCAACAATCTCCTTACCTGAATGGTAAACGGGATTTTCGTTGAGACCATTGATTAGGCTTCAAACGGTTTTCACAGCTTTGTTTTCGCGCACCTCAGCAGAAACTGGACTCACAGAAGCACTTTCTAGTGGGAGGCGTTGGATAAAATGAATTTAGTAAAGTTTGGATCGAGCTATCAATCACATTAAAGTATTTCTTTTGGTTTTTGGCCATGTTTTCTTATTTTCCTGCTGGCAGGTTTTATCTTTTTTGTTTGCAAAAAAGCAGCTGATCAAGTTGACTCGCGCTACAATGCCTTAAGTGTCCTAATGCAAACGCGTCAAAATTTTTTCATCTTTGACCTGGAAGTTCCAAATCTTTTTATGGAAGTAGTGTACAAGACGACGTTGAGGAGAATGACTAGGTAAACTGATTTACCTACCCCATTGTGTTTGGACTGGACTTAACAACCCAAGTTGGACTGCCTATCGGAGAATTAGTAGCAAATGCAGCCTGTTTTATTAGTCGTGGATCACCAGTAAGTTTACAATAACTGTGCAGACGTAATCTACTTCAGGGTAAGTCTGCCGGAGGTAGCATGCCATTTCGTACAGCCAATTTCGGCTCGTGTGCTCAATCCTCATTGATTCAAATGCTGCTATGTAAGTCAGGTATACTCTGCTTTATACTATTTTCTCTGCTTAAAAATCATGCAATAAAATTTATTTTGGACTACTTAGCCACCTGACTAGAGAAACAACTTCCGGCTGCTTACTTTGCAATTCCATTTTGACCGTCACTCATAAAATTCGTTCTGTATGCTAAAAAGTGATCAAACCAAGAATTCACCGAAAGGCCACACAGTGCGCTTTCTATCAGTGAATTGCAGACTGAGGAAAAACAATCTGCCTGACACAGAAAATAAAGCCAGTGATACACAAGAATTCCATGGCAGCATGTTCTTTTGGAGCTTCCAATATATCAAGTACCGGAAGTTGGTTAGTTCCTCTTCCTAACAAAAGTAATCATTGAATAATCACTTGATGAACTAATGAGTAGTTAACTAAAAAAGTATTTAAACATATAAGGTGTAAACGCTGTAACTGGCGCAATAAAAGCCCCGAAACAAGCAACCGCTCTAGGGCGAAGAGAAGTGACAAGTGATTTGCGAGCTGACGCCACTGTGTCGCTGGAAGAAACCTCAATTACTGGTCTACGCTTATGCCCTACATTCAAACAAAAACCTGTGCAGTCGGTTGCTGGTTATTGGGGCTAGCATTGTCCTGGATGACGAGAAACTCCTTATGCCAGCGGCATATTGCACACCGATATGTTCATCCAAAATCCGTCCCTAAAGAAGTATTTACGTCGTAAAATTAGAAAGCATATCAATGAGTAGTTTAAGCTTGGGACGCCCAAATGTACACCACAGTACGGTTGATTATATCTTTAATCGGATGTTATGGTGAAAATAGGCAGAAGGTTGGTTCAAGCGGGGGGGGGCACTTTGCGATGTAATTAATTTTGTTAGCTGGCAATAATTATTTCAGAATGCAGGGTACGTGCCGTTGAAGAAAGCGATCGATCGGCGCATTCGTATACGAAATAGGACGACTGTTTCTTCTAGTTAAACTTTAGCGAGATTTTTAACTAGACGGTGGTTTTCTGCATCCGGCTTAACAACTTGGGTCTCCAAAATTCCATGACCTACAAATGTAGGTTTTCACTCAAAAACAATAGCAATCTCGCAACTAGAATTTCACTGTTGTTACTCTTCTGTGGAGCAGATTCCACATGCAATTTGGGCGTTTGAGTAGGTAAGTCCAAATTTGATCGCCAAAGGCAAAAAAATTCGACAGACAGTAAACTACAGGCACTACCAACATAGCATACAAATACATCAAAGCTATTTTGTATGAGGAAATTGCTCAACGGTACGCAGTTTATGTAAAAAATGGGGGTCATTAGCTGCAAAAAGTGACCTAGGCCAGTTTTGCCTTAGTAGGATACCCCAGGTGAGCTTCAAATCACATAAAATGCAACAGTTTTGTAGAAAATCTCGGAATGCTTTGCACAGGAATGCGCAGCTGCTGACACGTCTGCACAAGAACTGTTTTATCTATGTTGCAAAAACGTAACCAGTGGAATGTGAACCCTCACATGTTTTCGCGTAGATTGTTCCAACTTTCGGGGATAATTCTCCATCCAACCGACCATCAAATAGTCGCTCTGAGGAATAATGGTATGCACCCGATGAGCGAAATTCCTATATGAGACGTCGTCCCCCAAGGGGCTACCCAGCACGCGTGACGAGGTGATGTAGATCAGTGAGTGACAGATCCTGTTGGTGTGAGTTAATTATAATACTTATCAGCTGCTTAAGGTTGAACTTTTACGTGTTCAAATTACTGGTGAGGGGGACGAGGATTCAAATCTCTATGGAATCTCGCGAGATGCGCACTTCAGATTATTTCCAATAAGGGTGAAACTGCCGCGCAATGCTCCTCGGCTTTTCAACACAGGTTGGTCCAACTTACCGGATGAAATCTTCATCCATTCTGGACTGTTTCACCATATACGTATGTCTCAAAAATATATAAAAAGCAATCCGTTTGTACCGTGTTAATAAACCGGATGAGGCACTTACTTCAATATTTACAGAAACACTACTAGGGAGCTGTTTTAGCACTGCGGGACCGATCCTAAAATTATTCAACAATAAAAAACTCGGTTATTATTTGAACAAAACTTTGAGCCAAGCTGCATTGCGAAGAGGTGATTCTTTTGTCGTACGAATCCGATCATCTTGAGTTACAAATGAACCATTCGCTGAATTTCCTTTGAACGAGTTTCAACTAAAATGAATCATATCCAAAAAGTAGATGATTTATTTAGGCGCCGGAAGTTTGTTCTGCCAGAGTGAATGAATCATCAGCACACCGATTGTCCGTTGACGTGAAACAATCAAATCCGTCATAATTCTTCTCCTCATCAATAATATAGACGCCATTCAATGTCCACTCTATCTCAGGTATCCAAGAACTTGGCATCTAAAGAAGAGATATTTTATTTTTTGGTGTGGCCATTTAGTTTTGAACACAAAAAAAGCGCATAATTCCGGTTAACATCGTTGATCGCTGAACCAAATTGCCGAACCAGGATTGTTCATTTATGGCGCCCTTATAAACGGAGAAGTAGGCCTGAAAATGACAGACGACTACCGAATAGCATGCAGCAGTGGTAGTGAATCATCCGTGAAACACAAGAACAAACAATTAGTAGCCGTTACGAGTTTGACCGTTTGTGTGACATTCTGATCACTGGTCACCTGGATTTATGGTATAAAGCTATGATGTTTGTTTATATCTGTCCTAAACTATCTTAACCAATACGAAGCACATCGGATGTATTTTGTTGTTTTTGCATTATAAGTTTTGTATCCCCAGTCCGGCGTGGTGTAACTAGCAGTTCTAAATCCTTTTTGAAACAATTTAGGGAAATAATTACATCGATCGACTCAAGCGTGGGATTACAATGAGCAGTGACAGCGTTAATCCACAGAGTGAAAAAGCAAAGGATGTTTCAATTATTGTCCATCAGACAAACGCTTCAATGTCACCACGACACGGAATTCTGTGAGATTAGTCACCATTGAAGAGGAAGCGGTTTATGCAGATTACCGATTATCAACTAGGGCAAATGATATAAACATCCACAAAATTGTAAAGGCGTTCTAGGAATTAGTCCACTAAACGATGGATATATTACCCATGGTGTAGCTGAAATTCTGATGCCTGTGCACAAGGATCGCAAAATTACACTTTTCAGGAATGCGAGCAGTAACCCCAAGCAGAAATGTCCCGCGTTCTTTGACACTCAGGAACATTTGATCAGTGGTTCTCAAGTTATATTAATTTACTCTTTATAGACCAAATGGTTGTCTCCATCAAAAATTCATGTGGTCTAAGATTTCGTCAGCAAAAAAACAATTGGATCTCATGTAAAACGTTTGGTTTACTTTCGCCTAAAACCCCTTGTATGCGTTGTACCAACAGCTGCAGGTTGTGCGTACACCGGATCTGGTTTGGTTGAAAACGGTCAATCAAACGCCTCGGTGGTTGACCGGTGTCGTGGGGTATCGAACAGAAATTGTAGACAGAAAGAAGTAGGATGCTGAGTGCACCCGGCATCTAGGCCTGACATATATATATATATATATATGTATATATATAATTCCACCTCTTGTAGAGCGATATCAGGAAAGTTTGAATACTCAAGGGACTTCTACTGAAAATGTGAGGGACGCCAGTTCAGAAATTCGGAATTGTGATTGTGTTGTTCATTCTGGAAGAATTTAGGCCAGACATGTTTCCGAAATTGGTCTGAGATCCGAAATGACAGCGCGTCCCTCTTATGCCACTGAATAATAAGTTAAATTGTAGGAACAGGCAATCAGTCAGGCAATGACAAAAAGACATTGCGCGAAGGCTAAATTCCTTATAACGTCAAGATAAATAAACCAAACTGATGAGCTGAAGCAAAGACACGAATGCTTGCTCAGCTGAGCTTTACAGATTTCCGGTAAACATGTGCTGATCAAATTTCTGCACCATCGGCTTGTAATTATCGGATCATCCGGGAAAATCGATGGCTGCTCAGTAGAAACTGACTAGCCGTTTACCATCAAGTTGTTTGAAGTATTTAACAGCTGGTTAGATCATGAATCACAACCATAATTATACTGAACGATTGCGGTTTGTAGAAATGTCTTGAGTTGTGCATCCCTAGAAGCCGCATCATCCTAGTCTGCGACTTTGAAAATAGAGTTTAACTTCGGGGTAGATAAAATCAGTGGATTAAAAAGCAGAAAAGCAATAATATAAATACTGCTTGGTTGTTGGTTTGTTCACTGGATTGCAAACGTTTGCAATCCATTTGCCAAGCTCGGCGAACAGAACAACAACCAAGCAGTGCACCCGAGCTACCTACATTCCACAACATTGCCAACATAAATACTGTAATATCCATTCGCCAAATGAAGAGAACTAGTGATACGCACCCGGATGGTTTAAAAATCGTGGAGGCGAAATCACTTCCCATAACGCTGAAACAAATTTTCTCCAAACGGGTGTTCGGGGTCATCTGACCTCGACGTGGAGACGAACCGGGGTAATCTATTCCCGTTTGGTTTATAAAAGTGATGATTACATCAAATAATTGACTTTACTAAATATGTGCGCCGTCTTTTAACATACCCCAACATGTTTGCTTGCCTATTTTATGAAACACTTGATTGATATCTAAATGACCGTTATAATGGTTGTCTCTTAGCCTTGCACTGGATGAATCAGGCCCCTCAAGCTTCAAGAAGCATGGGATGGAAAGGAGTATGGTAGTTATTAATTTTTACTATTATGACGCTCTTCATCGCTGAATACAGCAGAAAAGGCAGATGTGCCGGATGCGAACGTATTTGAGACCAAAGTATGCCTTTTGGCGTACTATTTAGCTGCATTAAATTCACCATGTTCACAGTATTCATTTGTGACCCCTTTGATTTGGTGGTCACCAGTGTTATATAAGACCAATGCGCTTATGAAACACATATCCTTGCAACTATGTGATATACGTACACCATAGAACATTTCACTGTATCAGCCAACAGCGAGTGACTTAGAGAAGACTCAGCCGCTAGTTCAGCTAAGGAATGTCGGGGGGTAGAAGTCAAATCACATCAAAAGCATATTTTTGTACCGCCATTATGCCTACACAAGTCTAATTTTTATCGTGCTTTAAGGTGCTACAAATTTAGAGCAATAGAAAGCTGTTTTCAGAAACAGTCCGAATCACATGGCTTCAACAAACAAAAACAGTGCTGCATTTTTTATGGTTACAGGTAGTCGTAACTATAGATTAAGTTGCAATATAACGTTGTGATAATAAATGGAATGGGATCTATCGCCTTGTTTCTGGAAACCGAAATAAGGATCAATTACGGTAAGTACCTTAGACTGTTATTAGTCCCAAAGGTGCAATATATTTAGAAACCCTAAACACAAAAAACATCCTCCCTAAGTGTGGTGAACAATTATTGCAATATAAATGCAAATGGAATCGCGCTAAAGCGATTATATTAGAGATGTCTTCTCTAAAGAATGGTTTTGCAAATAGGACAGTTACCTAAGCATAAAAAAAAGGTGATTGGAGAAGTTTGATTTGCCTCTGGCCTGAGTAGTAATATGCCCAATTTCAATTTCTATGGCAAGGATTCTGCTTATAAGGTATGTATGGTTCAGGTAAACCAAAGGTCCATTCGAGTCGCATGTGAGTTACACTTTTTCACCACCTTAAAACCTCAATGGGTGTCGAACCCTGCAAATTTCAGCGTACACTCTGATACACGATGCTGTTTCTAAGGTTCGATGACAAGGACTTTACAGGGTTCAACAAGAAATCATTACCGATTCTCGCTTCTCCCTTGTATTACAGCCAAATAAGATTTTCGGGCAAAACTCTGCGTTTACCTAGATATTACGTTGCCCCAGCAGCATATGCGCAGCACCAAGTTTGACAATGTAGGTATATTTTACCTTTTGTACGTTATGATTTAACCAATCTAGGATGTACGCTATTTGTTTGACTGAGTGGATCTTTGTAAGCGGTTTCTCGAACTTTTCAACACAGCCTAAGGCGTGAAAAATGGACACTTGCAGGAACAAATCCCAGCTGAAACGTTTACACTAACACAACGAGTTATTCAGTGAGATCCCGAAAGCTGCTTACGTAACGCTTCAGTTGTTGCCCAGCTTTTTGTGGGTTAACGAACAGCGGCATCCAGAACTTTCAGAAACTGCGTCTTTCAGCCTGCAGTGCAGTCGACAACAGCTCAGGACAACTTTTAAGTTAATTTTACTTTTACAAACTTCAGCGGATCTAATTCACCATGATTTTAGTTCCAGTTGGCGGACCTTGAAAATCCTATGGTATTAGTGCAAGTGTACATGAATGGTTAATATACTTCCTCCAAAATTCACTAATCAATATTTCTTTGATTTATTTGAACATCCGGTGAGACGCGCTTTATGACAACGTGATATTGCATGTAATATAAATGACTTCACTGAGGTGCATATGACTGAGGCCGTATGAATAATTCCGGAAGATAAAATGTGGTGCTCATCGGAGCAAGCAGACCAGAGGATATTCCCGTCTTTGAAGGACAGTTTGCTACAAAGTGGGTTTTGTGTTGCTTTTGGGGTGCTGTTAAACAGTACTACAATGAGTAACAAACTGGCAATAAAATCAGGGCGGCAAACTGTTTGGCGCCTCATTTATTTTGGGCACTGGTATTTGTTTCAAATTCTGTGCCTCTAGAGGGAAAAAATCTGTTTCTTGGGGAAGCAGGGCTGGTGAAAAATGTTTTTGAGTATTTTACTAAACATTTTGAAATATGGAAGCTAGTTACTGTACAGAAATCTGCAGAGTTTTGTTCAGTCTTAACTGCTTCCATGATAAATACTAGGGGATTAGTGATTTTTTTTTCAAAGCTGCACGCAAAAATCAGCTGCCAGGTACTATGGTGCTTACTCCAATGTGTCTAAAAGTGATTTTAACAACAAGAAGGGAAAATTTTGGGGTCGTTAAAAGAACACATCAAAAAAGATGTCGTTGCTGCTTAAGTGTATTTTTCTCCTAACGTATGATAATGGCCGAATGTACGTGTTCGCAAATGTCTGACTGGTTTAACCGAGACACACTTACTTGATCGTTCCGGTGAAAGCCATGCAGTCTCAAGGAAAAGCCGTAAAACTGGATAAACCACGAGAGAACCGGGGTCCAGCAAAAGGTTTCTATCACGTTTTATTCTATGGTTTCTTTTGCATAGCTACAATTCGTTCCATTCGGGGTTTTCTGGCAGGTAAAATTAGTTCATTTTTTCAAACCGAAATGTAAGCTATTCGTAAAGACTGTTGTATTTTTGTATGGAGGATTTAGTAAACATACATTGTTCATATTTGAACAAAATTAGATCGTTAAAATATTCTTTCTAGATGGGCACCTAGAAAGAGGATCATTCTGTGTACACAAGTTAACACTCCTGCAATAAAAATATCCTTACACCAGACTTACATTGCCGCACAGTTATGTGAAAAAGCATATATATATGCTGGCTAAGCCCTTCTACCAATCGAAGCAAAGACATCAGTTTCATCTACAAATCATTGCATATATGAGTTCATCTGCAGTTGCGATTAGGGAACCACCGGGAAGCTTGAAATGCGAGCACAGAATCACGTGCATAAAAACTTCGTACCACGTAAGCTGACCTTAACCCAACACAACACTCGTCACATCCAGGGTCAAATTGCCGATCGCTAGTCCTCCACACAGCGCAGGTTACAGTGCTCAACCTAATCAAATCTTCCATGTTTTTAGAGAAGGCATGTGGAGTTTGAAATTCCTTGATTGATCTTGGGCCTGTCCTGTGCGGTCAGAAAGACCTGAGGGCTACTTTCAGGCTGCGTTGGATTTACTGATCGATCAGGTTGTTTACATAAATGTTGTAAACTGCAATGTATTATGCGCCTTGCATTGTTTTACACTTTTTCGGCCTTATTTTAAATAAAAATACTGTTTTCTTTGTCAGAGTGCATTCTGAATACGAGTTTCTCGTAACGATTGGGGCAATTTATATGGTTGAACAGAATACGTACCGTAGTAGCTGGCCTTAGTTAGTAAGCACCCCTGGTGGCTGGCGGGATCCCAACTTAGTAACACCAGAAGTTGCAATAACCTCTCGCACATCCAAGCTTCAAGACTGTTCAATTCTAGTCCACAGATTGCTTAGTTTTTGAAATAGCCATCTTATCGGTCAAGCGATAGTGTACGCACAACATTCATATAAACAATCGTTTGAAGAATAAACTTATGGAATTCGTCCACTTATTAAAAGGGGAACTTTGAAGACGCTAACTCGCAGAACAAACTAAAATATATCAGGGCGTAAAAACTTTAATCCGAAATAAAATGAAATATTCTAGTACCCCGCAACTTAGTAAAGCTAAGCCGTGAGCCTCGGTTACTTCCAAACCAAATTAAAAATTCTACGCTACCATCGCTTTGATACGATTCTGGTAGCATAGCAGTGTACAAATCAAGCAGAATACTGATATTTTCTTGACAGTGGGATGTCACCTGCTTGAAGTTGATGTTCACTGAGAACAGGATAACTATAGTCAACTCTGTAGTCTGGCGCTGGGGGAGGCCATTCGGCGGCTTCTACCGATCTCAACATTTTGTTACGCCAAAACTGAAGAAAGCAGGATTCATCGTATTACCAATTATCGTGATGCTGATGAAATGTAATGTTAATGTCTGTGCTTGGTTCACACAAGGTAAGACAGTAGATGGTGTGAGCTGGAGCAAGTTTTCTAAAATTATTTCAGACAAGCAAACTTCAATTCTTTCGTGTGCGCTTTGACCCTACCCAGTAGGTTGTAGAACTGTCGAAAGACTTTTTGACTGAGAGGAACACTGCGACAGATGATTGGCATGGTCTAGACACTTTTTAGTTAGGTTATAGTAGGTGAGTAACTTGTAAATCAAATGTCCCGACCAATTTAATTGTGGCAGATTGTCCGACATTCCTCCTAGCGTTAAAAATACGCCACACAAAGCAGTTAGTTTATGATCGGTAAACAGGTTTTACACCAGTGAAATATAGGCCTCTTCAGGAGCAAATGGGGAACGTTGTATCCTACCGTGGCACTTCCAAAAATAATCATTAGCGTAGGACCCAGAATGATTACTCGCCTAGTTGTCAGAAATAAAACAACACTTTTGGCCACGAATTGCCACCAAAAATGACTTAGCCGGTTAAAATCCTTTTTTCACTGTAGAGATTCTGTTAGATTGGGCTCGCTCAGATTTTGGGTAGATGGCTCTTGATTTGTTCAGCAAGCTTAGAAACTAGCTTTCACGGTTTTCTTCACCACTCGAGAAGGCATTATTGGTGAACGCACTATTATGTAGGCCCGTCGCCAATCAGGGTGGGCGGATCAATATCCACCTGATCAGCAGCGGATGATTGTTATTTAATTTTTCCACGTTGCGGATTTTTTTATTCTGAAAGATTAATTCATTAGGGCTGTTGTTCCAATGATGGCACAAGTGAAATACGTTTGTAGAGAGAACCGACGCAGAAGCTTGTATCAACCTATTACACGGAACGATAAAATTTCACGTCTGAGCTCACTTTCGGGCATTTACCAAATCGAACAGAATTTTTGTTGGCGAGGATACTTATCACGAGATGTTGGATTTATAGACAAGGCTGTATCGGAAGAGTTGAATGTAGCCTATCACAACAGTGAAAACAGGCATATCAAGTTACGGAAAGGTTTTTCATGAAAGTAATGCCACTCGTAATCCAATTTAAATGTCAGACATTTACAAGTTTGTAAAAATGATTGGTCGGCAAGTTACACGGAGCGGCGTCCCCATTAACCAATCAGAGTCGTCGAATCCGTGATTAGACAAAAACTCCGCGTTATTCTCTCAGTTCGATGAGACGGTTTCGATGGTAGTGAAAAGTTTGATTTTTTCAAATTTTAAGGCTGCATTTTACACATGTGATTTGAAAAGTGTAGTCGTGTTATACACTGGTTCAAACATGTTGCATTTCCGGAGAACCCCGAAATCCAACATCAGTGTACGACGATGAGATGGAATAATGGATTCCAGCAAATTAGGATATTTCAAGTGTGTTTTACTCAGAAAGGAACATCTTTTGAAGCGGTGCTGCTTACTGGTTGTGCTCAAATTATTGGTCATTGTGCTTATAATATCTGCTCCGAATTATATTCTGACTCAGGTTATTACGCACGAGCGTAACGCATCTTTGAACCAGCATCCGTCCGTCACATTTGTTGATAACTCTGTAAAGCGCATGGCACGAATGTTGGATTTAAACTCTTGGTTTCATAACGTCCCCGGAAAAAGGCTGTGTCCTGAATGTGAAGGATTTATGTTTGACGCATACCAGTGCCTGCACCGACCCGTGCCCCGATGTATTGGTAAGTTTTATAGAAGCTCAATATGTTAGTCATCGAGTATTATTGCAGAAGTTCCAAGTTCTTAAAGACAAAATATGTTGTGAGTGATTCAAATAATATATTTTACAAGTTCACAAAATCGCGGGAGAGATAAAATGTTGGATGTACATAGCAGTGGTTTTGGTGAACTTGTTAGAACATCAGATTCCTTGTCTTCAGTCACTTTTTAGCACATTTAGCGTTAGTAAAGTTGCCGCATTGGAATCGTATTTTCCCGTTGTTTGGGATGCATCTTTTGGCTCGCTGTACAGGGCGTCCCACGCCGTTGCATAAAAATACACTTCTGCGTATAGGCAAAAGTGATTAGAGCAGGTATGTTTGCAAAACAACCGTCAAACATTGCGTTCCAATAGACTAAGTTTTATAGGAAGCCCTCTTCATTTTCAGCATGACATTATTCTATTACCGATCAAATATAACAAGACATTGCACTGGTTTGTTTTCCAGTGTGAGTCGAAAATCAAAACCTGGTAAAGTTGTTACCAAAACGAAGTAGAGGATGACTTCACCAGCAAAATAACCACATTTCTTCATGATTCACCGTAAGTGCTAGCCGCCATTGGAAAAACTTGTTTGTTCGTGGGTAGTTTGTGTTTACTCAATTGCACTGCAGTATTTTTGCAACATTTTGCAACCAGTCCAACGGTTTATACTTTACTTAATCGTGGAGTTCTTTCATCTGCGGTTTTTTACAACTTTTCAGCATCAGTTAAATTTACGTTTATCTTGCAACTTGTTATTGTTTATCTCCGTAAGTGTGTTTTGACTTGTACTACTTAGCCCGAACATAGCGGCAAAAAAGGTAGTCCTCAAAAAGAAAAGATGTGTTCGGGTTATGTTATTCTTGCCAAGAGCTCTTCGGAAACGATGGTCCATCACTCAATCTCCTGCGTTCAACGCAGTGCCGGTGTGGCTGACCGTAAATAGCATAACCCGATGATAAAGTACATATTCACGATTCTCTACATACATATATCACTTACGCAAAAATAGTGTCGTCAATCTGGGCCACGTGAGCAGCAAATTTCCTGAAGTTATCTTGAGACCATCTTCAACGTGATTTATGTCTTTGCCCACCTGATGGACATTTCACTTTTATTGCGAATCATTAAGCGTATACAAAAATTTCACACGTCCCCCTGTTTGGCAGCTTCAGGATGTTACTCTTCAGATATCGTGTTAGACAAAAAAACACGGTTGGGATGGTCGGTTACTGAAACACTTTACGCTCTGGTACATTTTATCAATAAATTTTATTCAAATAGCATTCCATCTGTCCAACTCTATGATGGTCGTTAGTGTTAATTGGACCTTTAAGCAAAACCATCAGTTTGAAATGGGTCACCAGAAATCAGTAGGCTGTTGTTTAGAACACCATCGTATTCTTTAAAGATAAACAAAAAGCCCCGACACACTGACTGTCTGAAGCATAGCTTTAAAAACAATCAGATTCTTCATGATTTCTTCGGAAAGTGGGGCAAGTAGATATGTGTCCTTATGTTAGCCTTTTCGTTTAGTAGATTGAGGAAAGTGACTTTGAAGCGGCAATTGTATGACACTCACTTTGCAGCTGGCAGATCCGTCATAGTCCATGGTGCAAGTCAGAAAAAAATCTCAAGATGCATGCAGTGACATGTATTTCGTGTTAAGGTGCATGGATCTGAGAAGTTGAGAAGTTGCCAGCTATGAAACGAGCAACAAATTTGACCAATTCGACTATCTGCTACATATCTGTAGGGTTTTAAATTCCCCTTTAAAGATGCCTTAAAATACCTAATATTTTAAGGGCATGCTTATTAACCACGTTACTTCAAAGCCCTTACTTGTGATTGGTGATTTATTAGGCACACAAATATATCTTGATAAATACCATTGAAGTAAATTGTGACTTCACGGTAGCAGTTGGCTTTGCAGTCAGCCAGGGAGTAATTAAAATGAATTTGTTTCAATATGCAAGATGTTTCAAAGCTTAGTTTTCTGTATTACTTGGGAAAAATTCAAAAGTTGAAGAGGCTACTTAGTACTTTCAACACATCGCACGACTCTTCAAAATACTAAAAGTTTGTATAAACTGGCAGAATTTGGATGTGGTTTAGTTGCTGGTTCTACTACTGTTTACGCTTACGAAAGTGACTCTTAAGATGTGGAAAGCTCAAATTCAAAGTGAATAACAGTGGGGCTGTTAAATTATTCTTTACCGCGTAGTCCATTCTGTAGCCGCTGTAAAGGGCTCCTACACGGCAAATAGTCCACTTTTTTTATAATAAATTTGTCGTGGTAAAAGAATGGCTTCGTGTAGAGCGAAGTATGTGCTTAGGTTGGATAGCATTGACCCATATTTCTCCTAAATACCGGGCGTGCATGCGATATTAGGTCTTCTGTTTATTATGATATTGTGTACTGTAATTATATGAACGCTAAACATACCCCCCGTCATACGGGTACTGTATTCATCCAGCATAACAGCGTTGCCTTAAAACAAGGTGATATATTATTTTCCAGTGAAGACTTTGTATTCTAAACATTGGCCGTTCTCCTTATGTTTACCAATTCCTGTCAAACGAATCAGGGTAGTTTGATGTTTTTGTTAGGTCGTTGCAAATAACTGTTGATGGTGGAAAAGTTTCTGTAACAGGGCAAATACTATCAACTGTGAAGGATTGAATATGTATAAGGAAAATTCAGATTTTCTTTGGGAGTATAAATGCAGGCGCAAAAACCAATAAAATGAGAGGACTGATCTAGCATAGGTAGCCATGAATAGTCAATTTGGTTATCGAAACAAACTGTGCATTTTCAGTGAAGACCTAATTGTGAGAAAATGTGGGGGTGCAGTTTTACCGATACAACTAAGGTGGAAATACCCTCATTATAACTGTTCAACTACCTTAACCCATCTTTTCAATTTAAAACAGGGTAGATCCTATCGACAGTACGAGTTTAGGTTGAAAACAAGCTAATGTATGAAAAAGCGAGAAGACATGAGATGAACTAAACTATGTAGTTGCCCATGTTTTTTGTACACTCAAACGGATAATTCTAAGTGTTTATTTCTCGTTAAAGTGCTCAAAAGTCCAGAGCTCATCCGACTGAATGATTTTCTTGTTCTGTAGTACAGCGTCTTTATTGAACTACGTTTACAGTACGTGGTTCTATATTGGAATGAATATCCTTGTAAGGCACCTAAATTTTGAGAACTGTCTCAAGGAGTGATCTTCCGAAATGATGATTAAAAGCACTTGCAACATTAGTCCCAACTTACCTATCCATCGTACCCACAAATACGTCGAAAGGCGTAGGGCCTATGAAACTGTTCAAATGAAAGGTGTCAATTTGACAAAGAATAAACAGCAAGGGGAGGAAACCTATGACAATTATCAATATCTATTCTTAATAATCTCCCATCCGGGTTACAATTTTTTCTCGAGTAGAACGTTAGAGCCCAATGTTAAGATAAGGAGAAATTTCTGGTAACTGTACATAGTAGGAATGTAAAGGGCAAAATAATGAGGAATAAAAAAAGATGAAGGGGCGAAACAATGAAAGTACGCTGATTCCGTAAGTGGCAGGAAGCAGACATTGTGAATAATCTCCACTGTGAATTTTTCAGGAGATATTGCCTTTTTCGCGGAATTTTCTCCCAGCTAAATGGCAAAAGCGCATTTGCGTAATACTCAACTTTTGCCAGGAATGTCTAAGCAATTTGTCTTCACGAATTCACTATGATTGTGTTCTAGTCAATACCAGTCTTCAGTAACCCTGACTTAGTTTATTCTAGTTGTAACATTTACATAAAAAATATATTAGTGAATGTAGACATTAAGGCCTAAAAAGCTCACGCAACTGTTCCTATGGCGACGTAATTTTCAGTGGTTATTTCTGCAAGCATGCTGTATATTTTTAGTTTTCTGGTACACCACTAAGTGGGTAGGCAGGATGTGTTTAACAAACGCATGGACATCCACCTTTTTCCACTATGTGTAGATATTCCAGATCGCCGGATGTTATCACTACGTGCTGTTTGACGGACCTCAAAGCTATTTTAGTAGTGAGGTAATGTAGTGCTTGACAAGGACGCACGGTATTCCTCAACCGAATTCGGCCCATTTCGCCAAACCCTATGGCGAATTCAGTTTGACGTACCATCCCCTCTCAGTGATCTTCATCCATACCAAGAAATAAGCACTTCAGATGCCCGGAGGAAAACAAGTGGAGGCAAAAACGTTTTTAAAACGGTCACCGCAAGACAATTTCAAAGAATTGAGGGCAGATACAACCCAAACTTTCAATCGAATTGACTGGTAAGATACCGGTTGAACCGCTGGTTGGATTTGTATAGCCCAATGACTGTAGGGTTAGCTAGATTCTTCAGTGTACCAAATACCGCAGCGGGTGTGCTGCATTTAGAAATACTTGCCTAACCTTAGGCAGTATTGCGGCATATCGAATGTTACCACCATAACATGAATGATGACTTTTAAATTTTGCCTGGAGCAGTTACATTAAACGTGTTGATGGTTGCAGCTTCTCAAAAAAAGAACGTTTAAACTTCTTCATTTTCCAATGGACGGCATTCCTCTCAGGAAGATGGATGTCTCTATATGGACTTATGACGAGGATAGTCTTGGGATCGCCACAATCATACACGGTTTGTAGCACTTGGACAATAATGGGTGTGTAGAATTCTCCTGTCTTTTCTCGTCACTGATCTGCACGTTGTGCTAACTTGAAAAACTGAAGGGTTGCTGTTTGCTTGCCTAGCAGATTAGCCCTCAAGCGGTTTACCAATTCTTTCTGCTGGAAGTAAGCTGACTGTTCTTCTGATTTAAGCCGGATCACATCAAGGTTAGGAGATGGTGAGTCAGGTTTTCCCTTGAGGTATGGTATGCTGCGTGCAACAAGCCTTCACTGTATATACAATTCTCTAGTTCTTGTCTCAAGATGCTCAAATTTTCAAGAAGTGCACTTAAGCCTGGATGCTTAACAAGTTTTTGTAAGTTTTTGATGTATAACATCGAAACCCGAATAATCAATTACAAAGTGCCCGGGATGAGAAACATTGTTACGGCCAGGTCGATTTTAGACGGTGCTGTGAAGGCAATGCTATTCTGTTGGTGATGCGGATGAAGGATTTAACACTGAAAGTTTACTAGCGGGTTACGCCGTTGGGGTTTGATCATTCGTTTGGATGAGTTAAAGGAATGCATGTAGCTCACCACTATGGGATCGTAAACAAGGGCATATTCAGAGAATAAATTAGTGAGATTAACTGAAGACGAATAGACTTAACTGAATCATGCCAGGTGATAACTGCTTTGAAACGTCATTGATATGCCTGTTGAGAAAGGTTAGTACGGATGTTTTTAAAACCAAACAGAAGACACCGTGTCTATGCAGACGCGGCTTGCGTAGATGGTCAGTTTTGCTGTTATCTGATTAGGTTTATTAAAGGCGACTTAATAATGCAGTGTAGGATTAAAGCAGAAGTATCATGTATCCGGTGTGACAATTAGCTGATATAGCTTGACTCAAGAATGTCTATGAGAAATTTCATGAACTGCGTGAAACGGCAATTTTGAATCTCAGACAGCTTCCATCTTGGCCCTTGGTGGTTTGTCCGTAAGTGAGAACGAAGATATGATAACCTACATTGCAAAACCTTTTTAGGACACAACATCTCTTCTCGCCCCGTTTTCCATAGAAAGTGTTGAAATTAGCCTCGTTGAATATTTACTGGTTACCATTATTGTGGACCTCTTATACCAATTCTTCTATTAGGACGATGTTTGGTGAAACTTCAACAGCACTCCAATGTTCTGCAGTTATCATGTGGCGTCAGGATTATGAAGATAAATAGGCTGTCACTGCCTTGTCTGTTTGCTGAATAGATATAAATTACTCCCGCCTACAACAAACATTAGATGAACAAATAGCAATTAGTTTTGAAGTAGACAAGGCTACTGAATGGTCAGCTTTTGATAGCTTTTAGCACCTGGTGACGCCAAAATATTCGACCAAATTCAAACAGTTTTATCCCATACAAAGGTGCATGACAGTGGGAATATAGCTCACAAACAAACGATTTACCAAACAGCATGCACGTTTAAGGCAGAATGCCCTCGAGCATAAATATCAACTTTGGTGAGTTCCAAACACAGAGAATGAGAGGTCTGTTGTTTGTGATTTCTCAACCAGCTATACATCTACTTTTGCAAGATGTACCACAATAAATATGATCAAATCTATAATACACCCAATTCAGTAAGAAATATCGTACCATCCTACCTGACTTCATCATTATCTGCAAACTTCGTTTACAAGGCTAGAACAAAACTTCAACGCGCTTCTCCCTAAGCGCTTAAAAAGTTGGAAAAACTTCTTGTGAAAAGGAGTGAAGTAATAGCCAAAACTGTGACTGCCACAGCTATGTCCACGTAATCATGAAAACTGTTCGTTTTAGGACCCAAAGATTATCAGACAAGACACTGAAAAACAGCGACAGAACAACTTACTGAATAGTGTAATTAAATTTGACCAGTAAGTACGGTTGGGTGCACCACTAAGCAGCTGGATTTATTCAGAGATAGCGAGACTTTCTGACGCTAATTAATACAAAATATTTGTGCCAAGATTTACTTAAACTGCATTCGTTCAAAGCACATGATGGCCGATGCCGTTTTAGTTATCCGCACAATTCACAATGCAAAATAGTTGCTCAATCTTTGCAGATCTAATTATTTACAGAACACACTTGTAGGGACGACTTTTCGCCTGCAACTGGCTTTCCATTCTTCAGTAATTGAATCAAAATACTCACTTACAGCTAGAATATGCGACGGGAAATATGTCATTCGTGCATTATAGACTGATGACAATTCTTCCGATAAAAAGATGCCATTTCAGGTCGCAGTAGCTGAGAAGGATTCTCAGATATTTTGGCCGTCTGAGGCAGCCTAGTGGTAAACATGTTATTTACGCCTAACAGTACATTTGATGGGGCCGAGCCACGCAAAGTAGCGTATTTCTAGGATAGACGTGGGATCCCTTGGAGATGTCGTTCATAATAGGTAAATCGATGTAAGGTATCCTGATTTTATAATACTATGCACGCTGTGATTCAGCTTCATGAAAAGGGAATTAGAGCGACAACTCCAGATGCAACTGGCTTTGTATTTCCTGCTCGACTATCCCAATTCTCCCTTAAACATGACATTGCAGCAAATATTTAAGATTGTTTTTAACCATATGCTTTATCGTAACTGAGAGGTAAAATTCTCCTGAGGAAGTGCCAGTCCGCTTAGTCCATTGTAATTATCTTTGACCTAAATACTTTTTACTTAAATCAGCGCAGATTCGGAAAGATATTTTATACTGTGCAGTTGTTAGAAATAAAACGCTGATCTCGATATTTCGCAGACAGCCCGTCATTTAATCAAGAATTCAGATTACGTGCGCCTTTGCTGAAGCCAGTCCTATAATTCCTGTTTGCAGCAGAATTCATAGTTGTTACGCGGATGACGGCAGTGTTCGCACTTCACTTGTGTTTGAGCTGTTATTTGCAGTTAATAGCTTAGCGCAAAAATATGCTAAGGGCAAGCACTTAGCCCGCAAGATGATCACAGAATGAACATTAAACGTTCAAGTTGTCCACCTTTTTCCTTATTCCAAAGATCGTGTTCAATAGTGACAAAACTTAGACTAGCCGCCTGCTTTGCAGCAGTGTTCACAGCAACAAATTAGAAATTAATGAAGGAAGATACTTGTGGACCCAAATCCATGGAACTCTTTAGTAGCTCTCTTCTTCACAATTATATCCGTAGATACAAACGTAGTAATAGATCGGCAAGTGAACTGAACACACATGTAGCTGGACACACGTATTAGTGCTTAGTTCATCTCAATTAGAAAGCACTGGAACTAAGAGTGGCCTGAAGAAGATTGATAATAGTCTATGCAGATTAAAGTGGAGATAAATCCTCAAACCAGGATAAAAAAACCTCCGGTACCCATCAGATCCGCCCGGATATATGTGTGAAATCTTCGTCCTACTCCGCTGATGGCTTACCAGCTCGTCGAGCCCTACCCGCTTCGGTGTTTTTTTCATTTTTTGAACATCCCTGTCTATATACCTATCTATTATGAACTTAGAACAATCTTGATTGCTACTTGCAGTCTCCAATTAGATCTCAAACGTAGCAGTCCAAATAGTTTCATGAAAATTCACACACTGAGCATGTCCTCTTGTACCCCGACGCATATTGTACTCTGTAGATCAGACTATATGTTAGGCTCATTCTCAATGATAATATGGTCAGTTTTCTCATAGAAACATCGGATTCTTTTTAAAATTGAGGGCGTGACAATTTAGTCAGTTTGTCGGCATTTCATGCTGAACATTGAACACATTATTTGAACCATAGCTTACAAAATCACCTGCAGTAAATATAACATATTACTGCAAAAATTTGGTTGACACCACATAAAATTACGTAGTTTTTATAACCGTAATGTACTAAAGCCACATTTTCACATTTGTTTATCACACTGAGGTAGCGACCGAGACCACGTTTTTCATCAAAGCATACCCACCACAACGTGTTCCCAGTTAGTGCACAACAGCATGGTTAACAGCGGTATTGATCATGCGCAAGGATTAGTGCCAAAAGTTTGCTACAAGAATGAACGGTTTTCCAGGCTTATTTTTAGGTGGACATCGACTACTTTGTCGTCGGTAAAATCCAGATGCAAAGGGTTGCATTCCATGTCCAATGCAATCAGCTGTTTTCATGAATCTGTGTTGGTTTCATGGCACAATATGTCAGGTTGTTTTCATATAAATACATGTTGCGCCGATATGTTGTTCTTGGCTGCATACTCGTTAAAATTGAAAAATATTGAAAAATTGAAATGGTACGCTTTGCCGATTCAAACATCTAGGCAGATTGATAACATCCGCGCATGGTTTCAATCATTGTCACCTTCATCACACTACGTTTTACACAACACCATGCTTAACTACTAGCTTTATTCGGTAAAACAAAATATTCCTTATCACATGTCCACCTTGGGGCTCTCGAAGCCCGCTTGCTTCCCTTTCGTCCTTAGTCTTACCGAATGGTATTCAGTAAGGCGTTGGAGGTTAGTGCATGTCAGTCAGATTACAAAATATGGCTTGTCTAGCACCGCGTCGTTGGATGGCTTTTGCAGAATATGAGAGTAGATAAAAGCTGCAATGTACAGTGCGCTTTGGCCTTTCGAAACAGGGTGGTCTTATTCGGGAAATGTCAGTTGAGCAGTGGCTCTAGACTAGCTACGAAATGCGAGTAGTTCAGAAGGGAGAATAGGTCACGGGAAGTACAAAGTTTCGGTATGAGAAATTAACACTCAGAAACCCGATAGACACGTGATCAAGTGATATGAATGCGAGTAAATGATTTGTCGTGTGATATCCAGATTGTGAGTGCAACACCTACTGATCACGCATATGTGGCCGAACGGTTGCGACTTGCAATTCTAGGCAGGAGATAGTAGGTTGCACAAAGCAAACAATATCCCATACGGACTAAACAGCCGCAGAATGCTCACAGAAATTTGTACACCGACCGAATTCAAATTTTGATTTAAAAGACCAATATCACTTTTTTGCAAAATTAATCTTTATTGACAAATTAATTTGTAACAAAGCTAGCGAAAGAATGTGGACCTAAGGCCAAACATCAGTTTGATTGAACATGGCTACGTTTTTTTCCTGAGAAGGTTAGCAGACCTCATTAATCCCGAGAGCATAAATGACTTTGATTAAGCAGGTAATTTGTACAAAATGCAGCAGGAAACAAAAGCTGACGGGATATGAATAGTCTACCTATCGCGTCATCCTGCAGACTGTTTCGTTCATGGCAATACGCAAAAATCCACCAGTTGTGAGTTTTTTAAATGTGGTACTTTTGACCAGTGTTACTAAGCTGTTGAAGTAAATTTGTCCATTTGGATTCTTGAATCACTGTATTTGGGTAAACCATGAGTGCCGGTCATTTGTTTCTGGTAGTAATTTTATATTTCTATCAAGCGAACGATTGTCAATGGCACACGTATCTTGCATGATGTGTATACTTTGAATCTAGACCGTAGTTGCCAAATATTCGCATGGTAACCCGCCTTCTGAGCGCTTTGAGCGTCAAACGAATCCAAGTGTTGTAAACCAATCTAAAGCATGATTGTCTATCGGTTGGTCTGTTGCTGCGCAGCAGAATACTTCGAGCAAACCTATATGACTGGCGAAGCGATATGTCCGCATATAAAGTCGACGTGGGTAAATCAACCTTGGGATGACAATTAGACTTGCCTATGCAGTTCGAGTTGTCGATATAACTTCACTGTCTAGCCACGGCGAGCGTCAGGTCCATTCGTACATGCAATATCGGGGCATGGGAAACACAGTGAAAGAAAGGCTTTTTGGGTCCTGAAGTTGGTCTAGTCTTTGCCTTGGGTTACTAGTCACCGCCAAAACCTAGTACTGGAGTTCTGATCCGTTTAAGACGCTTAACTTGATTACGTGCATAATTTATCATGACGTAATATAAGCAAAGTAGTATCTTAGTGTGAGATAACTGATAACATCACTCCGGAAGCTTACGGTTCTTTTTATGGTTACATTTTATGTACCTTAGTAAGGTCCGCATCTGTTCTGGGCAAAATTATATATCAATATGCAATTCCCAAGCGCACCCGACGTTCTGAAGGAATTTGTCCCAATTTACGAACAGCAAAACATGAAACTTTTCTACCACATTTTGTAACACAAGTACTCTTGCTGCCGTTTTGCTCCTCAACGTAGTGTGCGCATTACGGTCGGCATTCATCGCACACTAAAATATCTAAAGAACATACAATTTATAGAGGACCAAAATATTTTATCTGCCTACCTATTCACAGCCAAGACGGGAAACATGTTTTGAAAATATCGGACTTTGGTCATGGTATTTTGTTAAAACTAAATGCCACCTCGTCTCCGAGTGCAACGTTGAAGACGATGCTAAGATATCAGCGTATAGTTGTTAAAAAATCTTTGCCAAGAAAAAAGTTCTTTTAACAGCAGCTTCACAATAAAGTTTATGAGTCAAATGTTATATTGACCGATCTCCGAGGAATGTCTAGGAGGAAATTCCAGGTCACGTGAAAATTGTTTAACCAACTACTGATGATTTGCAGCCGCAAACGGTGTTTTCACTGTAGAAACCTGTGTGAATAAAACTTAGTAGAAACGGTAGTCATTATTTGGATGCCCCTGAAAACATATTTTAGACATAAAGCCAAAGCCACATTTAATTGATTCTATGAGTTGCATGCCAGTAAGTGTACTCATATAAGCGAATTAAAAAGGATTTACCAAGCTTGATACAAAGGATGCATACGTAAAACCCTTTTTAAGCGATACTGACAAACCAAATTTAGCCCACGTACGGTATAAATTAAGAAACAGCTTGATTCCGTCGGATATCCTCTGCTTTTCATGTGCTGGGCACTGAGTGATGCGCAGTTCATCCCTTAATTTGCAAACTTTGGGAGGAATGCAATTTGGCTGACAAACGCCCATCAATTTCTCTTTCTTGTCCGTGTCGAAAAACGAAGATAATTATAAATAATTTTGATAATATACATTTAGGGATGCCACAGCATAAAAATATTCTTATTTTATTCGTGCACAAGGCGATTTTAAGCCCAAACGGCTCAGTAGAATGCGCAGGTGCTTACAAAAGGCTGAAACACTATTATTCTGACAGCCCACTAGATCACAAAATAAATATACCTTCTGACGATCTGTTTTACAGTCTGTAAGAACGTAAAATGCACATTACCCTGTATCCATGTGGAAGACTTGAGAGACCATATGTAAAACAATATATAAACTAAAGTACGTACATCGGGGTACAGATGAACTGCAGCAGCAAAATCATAAATTGGTCTTTGGTCACATTCCTGAAATTCGACGACGTCTGCCGCTTATGTTTGTTCCAGACAGGTAAGCGGCTTTGATCACGTTCTATTTCATGCATGAGCAAGGTTATTCAAAAACTAGACGCATGTCTCATTAATCATCAAAAGACTTACAGACGCTAGCAAACATCTTGAGTGAATGTACTCATATACTCAGTAACGCGTGGTGGGGTAGAAGTGCTGCCACGATTTCCGGATTCCTGTCACAGAAGATAGGATTTTGGATCGAGTTGAAACAGCATTTTAGGGGACAGTCTAGTCTGCTTTGACTAATACAATTTAACGTCGTAATGCCTACAGTTACCCAGAGGTTGTTAGTAGGTATTGGAAAAGCCTGCAATTAAATAGCTCAGACCTTCTGTTCTACACAAAAATGTGTGTTGATGCTACTTTCCTAACTTGTCCCAATTATATGGCTATATATTTACTGGTAGAGGTTGTTATCCAAGTCTATCGATAATATCCTCTTGCCAAAAATCCATTGGTGCGGAAAAAATCCAGTAACACCCAGATGGTACCTCACTTTCTCAGCAGTGGTTTGTTCCAAAAATGATCACCCATAGAAAACCCTTCAAGTGTTGCTGTTTGCAGTTGCCTTTATATACCACGCATGCTTTAACTTCTGGTGATGGAGATTTTGAAAAAAAAATACTGATTCGATTGGGTTAGTATAAAACAAGCCTTTCCGGATGGTTGGGATTTTTAAACTACAGCCAAAAGTGCATGATTGTGACAGCATGAATTTCATCATTAATGTAGTTAAACTTATAGTGTTTTGCTTTTAACTCATATTTTGTATGATTTACGTGTACAATATACAATGAACATTCCTACCTGTTTATTATTAACATAAGGGTCGGCTTTTCGTACAGCTCATAACAGTCAACTTTGGCAGAGCCGTACATCTACGTGTACCTACGTATTCTTATAGCTGTTTTTCAAATCATTTGCTCAGGTACAAATAGCGTATATCTAGGATCTTTTTCGGGTGAATCCATCCTTCTACCAATAAAATCTTCCCTTTTGATATGCCTCTAACTCCCCTTGTTCCTCAATACACTTGTGTGGCATTTAATACCAATGTTTAACTGTAATACTCCTGCTAAACTCTTACACTGAGTGTACTCCAGGAGATGCCATAAACTAGTGAGTACTTAATGATTTCAGTGTTTTT
>SJOL01006385.1:469529-490694 GCA_004794785.1 Opisthorchis felineus | reverse complement strand
TGCCGAGTTTACGGAATTGCGGCGTAGTTAAAAGAACAGTACCAGTAACAACGGCACAACTGAAAACTTTTCCGGAGAATGTACTGTAGAAGCAGAAAGTCTGAGTTAGGAGGACATGCAAATTGACATAGGTTAAGACAAGTTTGTAAAGTACGTGATTTATTCTGAGTCTGAGTGTTTTCCAACTCTGGATGTTGTTGAAAATGGTCTCAAATTGAAGGGATCAATTGACGTTCCTACTCCTGAATACTGTAGTATGAGAAATGCTAAAATGCATGCTTTATTGTCACTAAGAGGAGAATCACTACGGAGAAATTTATCGCAAAACCTTGCTTTTATAAAAAAGAAACCTACGTCGTGACATTTAAGAAAATTGGATTAAAGTGAACGCTCGTAAGTACATCCCGTGACTGATTTCTTTCCAAATCGTAGAGCCACAAAGGCTGTCACATATACCTTCAAAGATCTGAACATCAATGTATTTCAAACGGCGTAGAATAGAATAAGATGGGGCCACTCGTCTTTCTGTACATATATACACCTGAGAAAATTAGGAAGGTAGAACAACCAAAACACGATTATATGCCGTAGTTATTCAGGCAATCCATAAGTTTGCCATTTTGTTACATTTTGATAATACCACCCCGGTATAGGGCACACTACCGACAGCCGGGGATCGGCAGCCTCAGTATAAGTCTATTTGTACTGACTTGCAACTATGCTTCTCCATACAAAAATGGAAAACATGCAGTAGGTGCCAGATGACTTCATTGTATAATCATGCAAAGTCACGCCACGTCATAGCGTCCAAAAGAAAATTGTAGAATGTTTCGTGTTTGTAACGAGTGAGAGCAAAATAAATGTTTATAACTCAAACTGTCCTCAGGCTGATGTTGTAGATTCCCAGTTTGTTGGATTTCATGCATATTTGGAACCAATCACATAATCTGCAGGTGTTTGGTGTCGATTTTGGAAGATGCATTCATAATAGGTGTTTAACCTTCGATTTAAACAATGCGTCTTTTATTGGAACAGGTGGAACAGAAATTAGCACAGCCATTTTGATAGGGTACTGATTTGGTCACGGTCATTTCTACTGCGATCACTGGACTAAGAGGGAGCTTACCAAATTAGAACGCGTTTAACAGTGGACTGCAGTAAATATAGCCCACTTAACGTTGGTTAGTCAAACGGAAGTGCATAACAAGTTACGTTCTTGAAAAATATGACTGTATACTCTATTTCGGGAGCTATCCGGAACGCCTGCCCAACAAAAAACACCTTGCATTTCAAAGCTTGCGGTCAGGGCTTCCAGAAATACACAGCAATGAGGAAGACGGACGCCTAAAAACCGATCGAATGAAACTGTACGTTATTTGTTGAACAAGAGAATGTTTTGCCGCAAGAATTGTAGCTTGTGGAGCACTGTGGAAACTAGAAAGTAAGCGGTATTCAGCAGATAAGAACTCACTAGCATTAAGATTCTTGATCGCACTACTTGACGATATTGCTAGATGTCGTCGGTTGTGCTGAGCATCGGTAAAACAATTCACCTATGTTTACCGCAGCCAAAGGGAGTGTGCATTTAACTTCTGGTCATCATACCCTGTGGAAGTTCGGTCTCAAATTCTGGTTGAGTTACTAATTTTGATAGCGGCAAGGCCAGTTGTTCGAATTTCATGCAAGACGAATTCTCACGGGCTAAACCAACGTGTAGGCCCCCCAGGACTCAACTTAATGGTAGTCACCCTTATTTCGCGCTGCCAAATCATGACCTGTACTCTATAAATCTGCGAGCTGTTAGGATGTAGTTGGGCATGCAATGTACATGTACGAAGCACCTCGAACTCAGCAGTTTCATATGCTGTCCTGGGGCTTCGGACTGACCAGCAAGTACTAGCTTACCACTCCATTGCAAACATGCTGCAGCTAGCCCACGCATGCGTTGGTGCGAAAGTACCAGTAATCAACGTTTGAACCAGTCTTTTTATCTCGGATCGACCAGGCTTTGCATACTGGTGGTGGCCAAATAATAAAGAAATATCATCCGGATTGTCTGGATCTCCCAGTTTTTTTCTAGTTAAAACTTTGCTACCAAGAGATCGATCCATTGAGCAGCACGTTCCACGAGAATATTTAAACCGGAGGAAACAGCTTGAAGCCCAGCCGAAAATCACTGATTTAAGGAAAACTTCGGAGCACCTACTTGGACAATTTAACACGGTCAGATGTATAGGAATAGAAATCATGCAGAATATTCATGGCGTTTTGGAGCGTAGTTCTCGGGCTGTGTACGTGCAAAAGGATTTGTGGATAGCTCAAAAGAAACGATAATTTACGTAGCATGTGTGCCATCCATCTAAGAAGCCATCACTAGGGGGACCAATTAACTAGTTAATCATACCGCTGACGGGCCAGTATTGGTTGAATGGTTTAGTCTTCAACTGGTAGGTAGTTGATTGCTGGTTCAAACCGTTCCGAAGACTCATGAGATCCGTTATTGTTAGTCTTTCTTAATAAGAATAAAATCGTGATGATGCACTTCAGCTTTTGAGACTAGATCTACTTGCAGGGGGAAATCTTTGTCGAACTTTCCATATCTGTTCATAATGTGGGCAGAAAACATTAGTGACCTAAACTGGCGAGAATAATCCAACTGAGGTATGTAATTCATACTTATCTGTGTACTGATCTTCGCTAAAAGACGTTCGCATACACGCTCGTTCCCAACAAGGTTTCTATATCACTGACAATAAAAAAAACATTCACCTGAAGATCACCGTTCAGCAAAAGGCAAGGTTTGTGATGTGACTAATAAGCACAGTAGGATCATGTTAAGTTATTCAGCACGAACTACCCCTACTCTTGACAGCTATAACTAGCACAAACTCCGTTATAATAGCATAAAACATGAGTTGCATTTCCGCTTAGGAACTTAATGGTTCTACTACATTACGGGGGCAAAAATGTTTTCTGGATTGCTCAACGCGCCTTCTAAATCGAATATACCTTGTCAGTTTTTCCGACGACAAGTTAATTCATATACAACCGGGTTTAACCTGGTTTAATGTAAATATAAGCACCGAACACGACTCTCAAGAATGTTTGAAGGATTTTGCGTCAGTGTGGGTTGCATCTCTTATGGAATGCAATTAACCGTACAGAAAGCCAGGCCCAGAATCCTAGCGACAACAGCGTGAACTCTCGGCTGCCAATTTACACTTGAAAAAACAGTCGAGTATTCACAGCCCCTCGTGAGTCTTATTTGGGATAAAATTAGAAGCTCTAGCAAATCGAGCAAATAAAATCGTTAATCATCTGTGGTGAGTTCACAAATTTGCTTGGCGGAATCGTCGGCTCTCCTCTTGAGAAAATAGAGTAAGTGCTACAACCGACTAAGAAACTAAAACAACTTATTCTCACATGGCTGAATCACAAGAGGCATCTTTTATCTATGGATGTTCTGGTGATAATACATGACCAGCCATGTGGTCATTTGCCACTTCATCCTACTTGGGTGTGGATTTTTCCCGACAATCAACTCTATTGGCTGACATTATTTGAGAAGCTGGTAACTCAGCTAGGAAAGTTGACACCTGTAGATATTCATAAATTATCCGGAATATATGCTGGGTCACATTGATGACTTGATGAAAAATGAACTCGGAGAATGCAATATACTTGTGTCAACAAAACCTGTACAGGCTGCTCAAACAACCTGAATATAGATCCAAACACAGCAGAAAAGGCAAAGTTCTTGTGTGAGGCTTGAACTCGTAACATCTCGCTAAACGGGTGCTTTGCCAAATAACAACTGAGTTGCCACGCCTGATGCTCCACGACGAACGTCTTCACTTGAGTTGACATTAATTCACTACAACTCTGTCTAACGAATCAGCAGTTGGTGCCTGCCACTGTCATTTATAAGTCCCTCGTGCGACCCTCCTGTGATCAAATGGAAATACCAGCCTCCTACGCACAATGCATTGGTCTTGGACTGTTTCAAATTTTCTGTATGAAGGAACAATGCGGATGGAAAACCGATATATGTTTGTAATGGAACCCTTAGAACCTTAGCCTGATAGGCGGGCGTTGCGTGTTATATTCCTTTTCAATTAATGTGTTTTGCGTAAAATTGCGTAATCAAGGTTTCTCAAATGTCAGTATCTCCTGCATCCGTATAAGACTTCCTGGACACAATATGCCAGTTAGCCATCAAAAGCCGTCTATCACAAGACCGACAGTCGTACTTTTACACTTATTTGGACGTATACAGGTCTCAGTTTGTTCTAGCAAAACGTTTTCGACAAGCCAATGTAACAAACTTGTTAGCACTGTTTAGAGCTTTTACCTAAATGAAGCCCCCTTTTTCGGAAGGCCCAAAACCAAAAGCCATGAACTTGGACTTTCACAAGACTTTGACGCATTGCCGTGAAGCTGTTTGTCGTAAACGCGTAACATTGACACTTTTAAAGCAATTCCGTTAGCCCGGGGTTTTATAATGATGATCCGTATCAACCATGAAAATCTGCGTAATCTTTGAAGTAAAGGTCAATACATGGAAAGGTCAAAATTTACATTACCAGTTTTTATATGTTCCATTTGGTTCACTGCAACTAGAACAATATGCAACCAATGTACTCACAACTGATAAATTCACATCATCAGGCACCAATCAGGAGGTATCGTTTGGTCTATTCTGAAGCAAGACACCTTTAGCATGCGGCAACTGGCATAGAACACGAGCACGACTTATTCAAAAACCATTAGTTTCTCTCTGGAAGAGATTCTCTTTGATGAATAAGGAATGTAACTTATAGCGCATGATGTCTTTATACAGAGCTCATATAGAGTGGCTTTCGAGACGCATGCAGCCCTAGGGTGATAAACGTCTACCTTACAGTTTTCAGGATCAAACGACGAGCAGTAAAATATGCCACGTTCAATGTCTATTGCTACCGCCTTGGCGAAGCATCTGAAAAGCGTAAATTGACTATATTTTGCTACAAGCTTTTAGAAACTGCTTTCTGCTTTCAGTTTGAAAGGATGGTTCGTACATGTCGTTGGTCTAAACACACAAATCCGGGTCCTTTCATTAAATTTGGGTGAATCGCACATTCAGTTAATTTAAATCGTTTCAGTCAGTGATGGTTTTTTTGATATTATTCCACACTATAGATCGCGCCTAAATCAAAGTTTGTCGCATCCCTAAAAATAAAATTTAAAATCGGAACAAAAACGTAATGCACTATTGCCACAAATCACATTTAAGAAACTTAATTCTGATCTTTTCTCTCTCTGTCTTGCAGTGCTCATCAACTCAAACGTGTCACTTGAATGATTTGGCTGTCTGTTTGCCTCTCGAGCGAAAGAATATCGCATAAGGCAATATCAGTAGGTCGAAATTAAAAAGGGGCTCAAAAAAGTTTGAACCAGAAAGAGCTCCGGTTACAAATCAGGTTAATTTTTTTGGTCACGGAAGACAAGAGAAAATTCAACATAGTTTTTCTGCCACTCGATAAAACCGTTCGATTATTCTGGCAGAGCGGAGATAAAATCGTGACTAAATTACGCAGTAGTCATAAAATGTTTGCCTGTCTCTAATAGCAAGTTGCTCGAATGTGGGCTCGTTTGGCGTTGTAGTTTAAGCAAAATTACGCTGACACCCACACGTATGTTCAGCTGCAAGTTCTCGTGTAGTGTTAAACTGGTCATCTCTACAATTTACTAGTCTAAGAGGAAGACGCTTGCATTCTTCCTTCACGCTTAGCTTCGCTCCCTATTTCTTAAAATCAGGATTAACGTTCATCCAAATTTGTACGTGAAAGCATTTGCCTGCCGTGAGAAAGTTAGGAATTCAGTGTCCGATGGTGCGTGGGAATCCAGGTGGGTTGACTGTTGATGGAAAAAAGCAACGTCAAATCAGTGGGTTTTTAAAGGTAACCTTAGCCAGGATACTAATTATCGCAATTACGAAAGCCTTTACGTGCAGTCTATTAAACCTCATTCTTATTAGATATTCTGTGAATTTGCTCGATTTTGATGTCAGTGGACCAGCATTATGTGTCATCTTTCTAAAAGCCATTAACTTTACTCCTCTTATGATTCGTGATTGAGTTATTTATTTTTGGTAAAGTTTATTTGCCGCGGTTAGAGATGTAAAAAAGCCTTACGCTGGGGTGACAGGATTGTCACCATCCCTCTTCAACTGACAAATAACAAAAGTTATATGAAAGTTCTTGCGAAAAAAATGAGTTTTCGCGCCCACTTTAGGATAGTGGAAATAATAGTTTCCCCTAAAATGATTCACTGGCTCCGAGGAAGAAAGCCAGGATTTTGCATGATCTGTTAGAGAAATAGTAGCGGTTAAATGATTGCTCAGTGTTAATAATTTTCCGCTGAGGTAAGTTTAGAATGACATAGTTTCAGTAGTTCGTTCATCAGAAGTTGTCATGCATGCGCACATTCTTGGATTTTCTAAAATGAATGAATCGGCAGTTTGACGAACGAAAGCACTTGCAATAACATAAATTAAGTAATATTAGCTGAGATGTTGTGACAGCAAGTAAACATAATTTTACACGATTTATTTAAAGTGAGGGACAAAAATTGAACTGGGCCAGCTGGGCTGTTTTCTGGGAGGGTTGCTCGGCACATTTTAGCGGAATTTGTAATGATCTCTACCATAATTAGACCACTCTTTGAATTAAATTCTCCTCTAGTTGGGCATCGAGATCAACAGATCTTGACGACTAAATCCCTAGAGTAGACGTATCTCGGATTCTAGCTAGTACAAACATCTGTCGCAGTGAATGGTGCTCTGGTTAATCATCAAGCGTGAAACCAATTGATGTCTGATTACTGGGTCGGCATTGGACTTCGATCTAAATAATTAAGTCCGAAAAGCGCACCCACGCATAAGCTATTGTGGAAATGAGGAAAAGCTTTTAGCTAAATCCATTTTCATGACTTACTTTAAAAGATTAGATTGAATGATTGGACGGTTTTCAAATCAAACCCTTGTACACCATATTGGTTAAAATTCTCCAGTCTCACTTGACTGTTTAGTTTAAGTTCAAAAGAAACGGGCAGAATCTAGGTGATTTCCAAAATCTCGTTTAAAAAGCTGAAAGGATGCAGCATTAGGGTCTAGCGGCTTCAAATCGGTGCATTTAACCAAATAAAGCAGATGACTGGGAATGTCAGATTGTTTGTCACGATCGATTATATCGAAAATATATTTTCAGTGAAAACATTTCAGCCCTCCTCAGTAAGTCGCATATAGGTCAGTTTAGCGCACTTTGTTCTGTCTCCTCACTTGTGTCGCACTACGTCACGAGAACATCAAACCATCATCCAGTTTTGACATCTGTCGGTTGTGGAAAACATCAAACTCAGTCGGTTTCTACATTGTTTCTGTTATTTAGCTTGTTAGTAATCGTTACCTTCAGAAAGTGTTTAACTGAGCATTAAATAGCAATTTTCTTCTTTCCATTATTTTTTTGTATTTTAAAGACGCCTTCGCTTACCAGTAGATGTAAATTTTTCGGAGTTACCTTAGTCTCATGACTCGCCTCTATAGTTCTTCTTTGGTTGGCGCATATTCCAAGTCCACGGAGCTGTTCCGGTTCTCAAAGCCCTACATGAGTTAATGTAGTCATTCGGCAGAATTAGCAAAGCCATCACAAATACGTTATGGATGGACTCTGCTAATTTAGGCTTCTATCCTGTAACCCGACCATTTCGATTGCCAGCTGCCTCAGGTGTGCGTATGCAAGTTTGCAGATACAATTCGCGGTGCTAAACGTGAATAGGGATATGGCTGTCAGAAATAAATCCCTTACAAGCTTAATTGTGGTATACAATTTTGTTCTGATTAAACCAACTCACATCGGATAACATAACTCAGTCAAACACAAATTCGACAGGCCATTGTTTAGCCGCATTAGAATTCAGAATCAGCCTTACGTGATCCATTTGACTCTGTGTATTTTTAGAGCGCTATTACGATGAAGAATTTATTGCTCTCTACAGTGCTTCGAGGCAACGCATTCTCTAGACGTCTTTGATGCGCTCCATCAGTGCCTGACCGTCGTGACAGTAACGAAATGGCGCGTAAACTTCAGTGTGATGAGTTAACAGAAAGTGTTACTAACCCTCGCTAAAATAGACAAACAGAAGAATAGCTAAACACCGGATGACCCCGCAGTGTAATTGCGTGTAAACACTTAGGAAATAAGCCGAAACCATTATGGGTCTCGGTCAAGGCTTAGATTTTAAGGCACGAACGTTTGAATAAACTTTTTCTCTTTGTAAAACAAAGCGGCCTGAAACGTCATCTCAATTGTCCAGTGATAATCGGCTTGATTTATATTTCTTGTCAATCAAAAAACCAATTTTACCGCTTCATTTTATAGCATGAGATATATCCTTCATATCCGATGATCAAGATCAACTGGGAATTCGGCGGTTAGGTCTGCTACAATGTCGAGATTGTTGTAACAGCGTTTTTGGTTCTGTCAAGTTATACATAAAACAGAGGGTGTGTTATAGAGAAGGCGAACCGTACCCCTCGAAGTGTGATTTGCAGCAGAACTCATTGTCTTCCGAAAACTTTCCTAAGTGGTTTTTCACTGTGCACTTTTGAGGGCGTTTCTAGAGTAGAAAGGTTATTTTTTACACTCCGTTAATTCTAGTTTAAAGCTCTCCCTTTTCGCCGTTTGAGTACTGTAAAATGTGAGTTCCTAAAAACTTCCACAATTGCTCAAGATCTCCTATAGTACACAGATTAAGTACAAAGATTTGTAGAAAGCTATCTCCTGTTTATGGTTATACAAATTAAACAGGAAACATTGCTGTGAGAACTTCTCTGGAAATATGATGATACAAGCTTAGAAGAACACAAAGTGCATCCGGGCTTATCAAGCTGATTACAAAAAATTGCCTACTACAACTCTGCCCTCCTTGGTGGAATACCCGCATGCAAGGTGTCACCAGAATATTGTCCATTGGGATACTATCATCGTAGGACCGTGCCTTCCTGAAAACTTCTCCCGAGCAACTGACCCATGCTAGCAATCCGGAACCGAAACCAAAACCAGATGAATGATACTAATTTGTGTTTAGTATTGATACTGATGCCTTCTAAAAACTACGGATTGCTGTTAAAAAAATTCAGCTTTTGGGTTGTGTAGCAAGTCAGAGGAATCTATGAGACAAGTTGGTATGCCTTAGCCGTATTACCGCGATGGACCAAAAGGTTTACAGCCTTCTAAATCAGGAAAGTTTCCCTGAGCATTATCTGGTGGTACGTTGAAAGTCATCTAGCTGGCCATCGAAATACAAGGCCTAATATTTAAAGTGAATTTAGTATAAAGCTTGCGAACACTATTCATTTTCAAAATTCCACCTAAACATTGTGACTGTTTTTCAGTACAGAGGATACATGTTTCACATGTCCAGTCAACCAATCAAAACAAACTAGTGGGACTCGTTCTTTCAGAAACGAACGCGGTGCGAACCCAGTGGGGCGTTCAAACAATAAACCAGACCGCTCGGTGCTACGGTTGATATTTTCAAGTCCACCATTCTAAGGTGATCACCGTAGATGGTTATTCTGAGGGTATTTTTCTCCCGAGAGTTGCTTTGGAGGGAGTTGTTTTTAACTCTCAATACACCCACCATGTAGTGTTTGTATTGGGACTTCGCTAATAATACCATACATACGTTTATTATTAATGCCTACCCTGCGGTATCAGTCCTACTAATATTGGTTGATAAATCAGTTTGAATGACAGCTTGTTCTTCGGTTGGGCGATGGTTAGAGCTATACGGTGGTCCGTTTCTGGCTAGGGTCGAAGTCTTTGCGTAGCTGGGCAACTGTATAATAAAATAAATGTTACATATTTACGGAAAGGAATTCACTGTTAAAAGTCAGTCATTTGATGCCCTTTGTCGATGATCATCTTTTACGTTCCAATCACTCAACTGGCTTTAGAAAACGGTGACCACTAAGAAACTGAAGGTCTTGAAAATAACAATTGCGGCACTGGGCATAGACACTGGTGCAGCCGGTTGTGTGTTTGAAGCCAAACAACACTAGCTACATTGATTTCCTGAGAAGCTTTCGGAGGGCAGTACACTTTGCTGTCTAGCAAACATTAGATTCAAACCAAACACGATTTGAAGCACCGGAGTGCAAACTTCTTTTCGGCAACATTATGTCTTACAAAATACAATAAAGAATTAACATAAAACGCCTTCTGGCTATTAGAAACAGATATTTTCATGTGTAATTCACGGAGGAAATGTAAATATATGTGCAGCCAGGTGAGGATGGAAAACGTAGACGAACTGGTCACATTAAATCAGCTACGTTACTTTTAATGTCCGGTTCAAAATATTTTCTTATCTTATTTCAGTTAACCACTGCAATGGCGTGTGTGTAGATGAAACATTTGGAGGTGCAGGAGGCTTTAAACGAGCTGCGTTGTTTGTATGAGTAACTGTGAAACGTTGTTGTTGCTTACAAGAATACAAAACTTCCGGTTTGATTTCCAGTAGAAAATATAGAATAGAAGGTTCCTGCTAATCTCTGTAAACGTTTTTACAGCTTCCAAGTACAGGGGAGGCCATCAATTTAAATTTCATTTTCTTGCAATTTGAGCTGCAACTTTGCGTCCCCCTGCGACTATTCAAAAGGTAGAGAGGAAATAATTACAGATTGTTATTTGCTTATTTGTTTCACCGCTCCTGAAGTATACCTTTGACATCTAAAATGTACGGAGTTTGTTGAAACTAATATCATACAACCAGCAATGCGTACACACGGAGTTATTCAAGGAGAATTCAGGGTGGATAACGAGCAGGCATTCATAATTTGGATGTATGGAAATGACATTCGGTACTGTGTTGAAATATTGGTAGCTCGAGTGGGTTTACTGGTTGCTGATCAGATTGCTGTTGATGTGTTCCCCGAGCCCGGCAAACGAGCATTGCAAACGTTCCGCCACCATACGAGGACGAAACGTTGGCAAGTGAAACGCCAAGCTCGGCGAAAAGATCAACGGCCACTTGTTCAACAACCCAAAATGGCATTTAAGTACACTTTTCACGTGATAACTCAGAATGATGTGTTAGGCGGTCAAATCTCACAGGCCGATTACGCAATTTATTCATGTACGTATGGGAGAAAACGTTGTCATGATGTATGCGCTGAAACGCCATAATTGTCATTCATATGTCAGCTGGTTTAGACCAGATTTTGCGGACGCAGCAAATTGCCAAAGTTGTTTCATTGGCCTCGACGTAAGGTAACCTGATTCATCAGTTAAGTCCCAATGGACAAGAATGCAATGCAGGAATTGTCTTGTCATTCAACCCACTTCATGATGCGGAGCAGTATGATGACTAAATATTTTTTTCTGTTTGGTAGGCATGAATTGGGCGGAAACATGGTTAAGTTAAGCACACAAATGTTGTCTTCCTGCAATTGGAAGCATCAAAGTGTACGCGTAACCTCCATGGCAGCAATCACCAACCCACAGTTTTAAATCCCTTGAAGCTGACAGAAAATAACGTTTTAAAGACGCCTCAACGGAACGACTAATCAGAGCGATTTCGGGCTAGACAGTTGAAAATAACTTCCTAACGAAACCGAAGCAATTAAAACTGAGGTCAATTTATCTTTAACGCCATTTGTGTGTTCCTGCACTTCATTTTGTTGTCAGCCGCATACTGGAGGGTATTGGTTAACTAGATTCAGATCTTCGAAATAGCACAATACAATTAGATAACCGCAATGGCCCCGGGGAAGGTGCAAACCATTTGTCTCCCGCGACTGGAGGCGTGTGCAGGTTGTGTAACACGACGTGAACAACAGTGGTTTGTAAAGAACTCCGCATATAATTTTTTCTATCCTTTTTAGCTAATATGAGTTGACCGGCCAGACATCATTAATTTTAATGGGCGTGAAAATGGCGGCTGACATTATTTACAAGTGTTATGCAGACAAACAAAACAAGGTTTACGAGTGTCCATATGTGTTTTCTGGAGCCAAAGTTGTTTGAGGCTGACAATCGATAAATTACTTTTTGGTAGTTATGACTAGAATTGAAATAAAGGTTTGCTGTTTCATCGGTCATCACAAAATATTATTGCAGACAACTACCATGAGTATTTTATCCGACGAACACTTCGCCAGTTGTTGCGCAAGTTTTGGCCTGATGCGTCTCACGCCTAGGCTTGTGGCTGTATTTGTGATTATAACTTTAATCCAGAACGCCATTAAAACACTGTCTTTGAAAGTGCTTGTTATTTAATGGTGCTCCGGACACAATCTGTCTTATGTATTACGGTCGAGAATGTGTATTCAAATTAACAAACACACGCAGACCTTTTGTCTTTCCTCATTTTCGCAAAAATCAAATGTAGCTTACAGATTGCATCGGCTATACAACTGGTGTCTTAAATTTACTTGGTTTTAAGGTATGATCCTCGAATATGCTGCAGCTAATTTTCTCGAAAATTTGTAGTCAGATATTTACTTTGCAATATCTATGCATATATCTATACATTTGTAGCGAGGGACGAAATGAAAGGACATTGAGCTCTTGTTCAGTGAACAGCCTAGCAGACACGTAGGCAGTTTCGTCACAGGTACTCTTATTAGCTGAGCGCCCGCTTGTCTACAACTGAGGAGTACATTGATTAAGAATTTTCATTATGTGATGATTTCACCGATTCTGTCATTGTTTCTAATGAGACTCAGTCACCTTAGAATGGTCAAAAGAGAACGCCCATGCGTAGCGCAAACAAAAATTGAAGTATTGTCGCCACTCATGGTATTTTATACTCGAATCACTTCTTACTTGCTTTCTATGCCGAAGACCAAACAATCTTGGACAGCCAAAATAAGCACTTTCAGAAGTATGTCCAGCTCAAATGGTTACCCGAAAGTGTTTCGACACCAGGCATTATCTATCTTTGGAGGATGAGCAGCGTTATGCCCCGTCCAGTTGCAAGGAAATTACTGTTCTGCTCAGCCGCACTCAGCCGAAAGATTTAGACTTCGATTACTATTCAGGGAGGCGTGAGCACTAGTCGCCCGGGAATTTTGTGAAATGTGCACCGCTGATGATTCCCCCCAAGGATGAAGCAGATGTTTAGTGTGCCTTGGTTTATAGGCATAGGTCAGTTTTGCTAACGGAATGAAGCAGTGATCTGGGCTACACAATCTTTTCATACTGCTCACATTCACTCTCACTAGCCAGTGACTAAGCTTGTGTACATCCATACAAACCAAATAAACGATTTGTTGCTGTTTTGGTTGACTTTCCCACGCATTTGTCTGAAAGACAAGAACACATGTCCCTTAGATGCTGCTTTCGCATGTAAAATGAGAATTTTTTCAGGACAATGTGTTCTTGTCTTTAGAATTAGCTCCTTGAAAACTTTTTTACTGTCATTCAATGGCGGAAGAATTAACCGGTCCTCGTGCAGAATGCACTAAATTCTTCACTAATATTTCATCGTAAGAAAAACTGGATAAATGTGCTAATAACATAGTTTGGAACCATTTCACTTGCCGAGGGTTGCGTACGGCCAAGTTTAATGTCAAATGACGCAGGGGATGGAATAGGCTAAATAGTCTGTAACATCTGAGAAAGTCACAGAAGTGGTCTAAATACGGAAAACACATCTTTACTTTGCACGGTTGGACACTTATTTATTTTTGTTATTTTGGAATGAGAGATAGACTTCTGCCGTGGTTTCTGAGAAACTACGCATTTCACGTTTTTATTATAAAGATAACGAACCTTATTCTTTGGAAGGTCAAAGGACAGATCGTCAGTTAACCTCTCATTTTTGACAGATAAATTAATGATGTGTACACTTACCCGGGACAATCCCTATGGTATTTTACATTAAAGGTACGAAAAAGCAACAATTTATAATTTACGGAAGGCTGACTTAACCGGAAATATGTATTAGGTGGGGTTTGTTTTGATGTTCTCGCTGCTGATTTGGTAAACTGAAGAAGAGAAAATTAGCAAACTACACCCGTTTTCAAATTAAAACGGTGCTAGTGAGAGACCCTCCCGAAATCCGCCTGAATATCTCGTTTTTCTGGTGACATGCGCGATACAGCACATTAGAAAAATAATAAAGGCTTACCTTATAAATGTCGTTAGTTTGGATGGAGGTGGTCACTCTACGGGAGGAGTCCATCCCGTTGCATTCCTTTAATGTTCGCTCCAAGGTATACAAAATTACTTGAGTATTTGGTTCGGCTTTAGGTGCCCGGTGCAATCTACTTAGAATAGGCATCAAACTATTACTAAAACGAAAATAAATAATCGATGACTTCTCTCTCTGAGAACTACCTACTAAAAACCATGAAGGCAAAAGAAGTTCTGTTTAAAATCAACAAGAAAACAGTGTTAATGCATGGTTAGGTATTCAGATAAAGAAAAGCTTATTAACTGGTTATGATTCTCTATATTTTACTACCGCTCCCTCTCGTATTAGGACGGTGTTTAGGTTGTTCCTAAAGTAAGAATCAGAGTAAAAAATGAACAAGTTGATCAACTGGCTCAAGCCATTTTATATAGAAGCAAGTTTGTAGCCAGTTCATTGCACAACGTTTACTTTTAGAATGTGATGATGTTTTGCTTTGGGTCTCTCCTAGATCTAGATCAGTTACGTGTTGTTTCCAACTGAACCTCATTAAACTAAGAAGGATATCAAGAAATCACAGCTACCGCAAAATCATCCGTTTTTCCTGTCAGTGTTCTTTAGCTCCCATTAAATTTGAGCCTGTATTTTGTACAAACATGGCCCAATTTAGCTTCTGCAAGTCGCAAATAATTTCAACAGAAAGTGGATTCTATGTGATGAGCAGCGGGCTTCCGCAGAATGCTTGACTGAAAGTATTCGCTTGTTTCAGAAAATTTCTTAAAAACACTCTGATTTTTGAATGAATAATCTAATCCGTGAACTTTTGGTCCGTTGATCCGATGCATATGAATTTGCCAATTTCCAAACCGTTTGGTGACTAACTACTCTTAAATGTTGTATAGCCGTTGTACTTGATTTGCAAACCGCATAAAAAATATATGTTATATTTACCCAATCGATCCCGTTTGCAGAGGACGATCTTCATGGGCAGTTAACCGTCTAGGAAAGCTGTTAAGGTTTTTGTTTGTATCAAGACTTGAAAGCGACGTAGATTAGAAAATTTTACAAAGTAGACAGAAGCAAATTGCCCTGTAAATAACCAACCGAAAGAAATCGTGCTTGTGGTCAGAAGTATCGAATGTTTCATGGAATCCATACCTTCGGAGCATAGAAGAAGCGAAAACTATGCAAGAGATTTCCTTCCTTGTGAACTACTGTTTTAATGGAAAGATTTAATAATATCTCATTGGAATGACAAAAACTAGCCAAATACTGACGCAACTTGCCGGTGGAGAGAACATACGTTTGCGGGCGATAAGCCACAGTGACCGAGGTTTTACCAAATGACAGTCATATTGTCATATTCCACAGGAGGTTGAGTGGATTTTCATGACGGGGTTATTGTTCGATGCTCTTACGGGTTACTTAAAAAGCTTTCGAATGGTGATTCCAAAAGACCACTTTTTTCTGGTTGGTATCATTCAGAGAGCTCCTTAGAACCTCAGAACGAATCAGCGAACTTAAAAATCCCAAAATTAAAGTACAAAATTAAAGCCCATGAAACAAACTCACACGAACCAAGCTGGAATTCGTGCAACGCCCAATATTTTTTAGGGGATAAACCTTGTCTGTAGCCTGTAATTACCAAACATTATGGAACCGTTGGCAAATGAGGTGCTTTGCATGTTGTACTCAAGACAGGCAAAATGTTTCCAAGGTGGCCATAGTCATATAAGGGTGAAACAGAGGAAAAATCGAATTTTGGTTAAATGTTCTGGTTGTTTTGAAAGCATTTAGAGGCGTGACTCTGTTGAACATTTCGCGGCCATTTTTTCCCTTTATATTTAAGCCCCGGGTAAAAAGGTAGATGCTGCTTGATTTTTAGGGTGCACGATAGGAACTAGTTTTGCTGATGGCGGGGGTTTGTCTCTGGCTACCAGCGGAGTCTGTTGGTGAACAGCGATGTACGTTCACTGATGCCTTTTTGAACGTCTTATACATATCTCCAAATTACCTCTCCTTTATGATAAAAGTAGGGATGTATTAGTATTTTTTACACGGTTGATCCTACGTTATTTCGAAGGGGATTGTCAACGTACCGTAAAATAAGTCATTTTGATTCTCTGCCGCTCTTCACTGCGTCCTTGTGGGAGTGCAGTCCGTCTTAGGGCCTTTCAGATGAGCAGTTTTGGATGGCTTTTTAGTCCAAAACATGGACTAAAGTATGATTGCACCATGTCTGACAGACGGATGTTGTCCTGTTAAGTTTGGTTCAAGTTTAACCAAACCCCTCATTGTTTTATCAGATTGTCATTAGATTGAACCACATAGTCACATTCATACTCAGATTATATTTCACCTACATAGCATACTATGGAATTGGGACCAATCAGTGACACGCTATCAATGTTTTAGTACTCTTAGCCCTGAGAGTGGAAGATTACATGTACGATGGGCACTTAAAGATTGGAAATCATACATGGAATCGTATCTGTAGCAGCCAGCATGTAATCACAAACAAATTTAACTTTTTTCAAGAAAGCTGAACAAGCGTGGACTGTGAATCGCTAAGAGGTAACAAATGTCCTCAATGCCTTTCATTCAGATGTAAGTTTCACCCTCTACAGATAGAGCTGCACATTTGGGCTGTTTTGTTCAACCATGTCCCACGGTAAACAGTCTTTTCAGCGGCATGTTTAAATTCGCTGGGGATTTCAAAAATGCTCCTTCTGAACGATGCCAAAATTCAGGCTCATACTAATTTTGATTTTCGGCAATCATTCTCACCAGTGGTAGGAAATCCGCAAAATGGTTAAGCGGGTTGACTCTACCAAATAAACCTGGTATTTCAGTGACCTTCCCAACAACAGGGTCAACGTATTACACGAGGGAAGTTATTCTGCGTACCTACGCATGGAAAGGAATTAAAAAAAGGTCCAAATCTCTACAGTCAGTTTCAGAACATGAATGAGTTTACCTGCACGGTAAACAGGGCTCTCATAGAGATTCTCGGTCATAAGAATCGAAAGTGTATTTATCAACTAGACCTCTTGACACTTTGATTGCGTGTTCTCAGAAGGCATCTGGTCACCAGAGTCCAAAGTTGAAAACACTCGTAAAATTCATTTGGGGATTCGGTGAATGAAAAATCCACTCCAAAAATGGCCACGTATTTCATCACTCTTTCAAAGGAGACGTTGGGAAACACTCCAGTATTTGCTGCACAATAAAACATTCTGATGTCCAAACGTACCTGTCTTCCTGGCTTTTCGTGGTTCTGCCAAAATACTACAGCATATTTGGAACATGCAAAATTCCTGTTATACGGATAAAAAACGAATGTAAAGGGACCTTGTGCCTGTTGCTTTTCAACGGATTGTCTTAAGCAAAGATGGTTGGAAATGCAGCTAATCTGGTGGATGGTGAGCTACGTACTATCCAACGCTGTTGTTAAACGAAATCGTTGTTATTGTCTAACCGAATCCACGGTTGCAATAAATCCACAGAAATGGATTTTGCAAGGTCCAGTTCTGTTTTTTATGCAGGAAAAAACGAGAAAAAATGCCAACAAATAAAATGACCATGTATTTTAAGCTGCCTTCTTGCTGATACCGGGCGCGGCCTCAATAAACCGTGCTTGAACAAAACACTAAAGTCTTGTCAAGGGCATTTCGATCAAGGTAGATGTGCATAGTCCTGATAGCCAAATCGGACGTTGGTGGGTGAAGTCTTGAAAACCCAAACAACGTGAGATGTAACTGAAATATTTGTCAAGGTGCGGAATAAATTCATCCCAAAATATCCCAAAGTTTCTTGTGCTGAAGATGGTTCTGCGTCGTTATGCGTTAAGGCTGTCTATCTTCATCCTCTACCTTTGGACCATAAACAAGATCTCGCCACTTTTACATTACGCGCTGAATTTATTTTAATTCTAAGCCTTCAAAAGTGTTAAGTCTTATTGTCCGACGTTGGTGAGTAAAAACTGCTCTGAGACCCTTAGAGTGTTTGCGATTTTAATCGTTGCATAATATGTATCTGGATATTGCGCATGGATAAACATAGATACCAGCTAAATTTAACCAATATCTTTGCGTATTTTTGAAGCTGGCATGTTGTGAGAGACCAAGTGAATGGCTTAGCATATCTGGAACTTTTTTACTTCCAATCCTAACAAAGACTGTTATGGATTAGCGAGAGACTTGGAATTTTGCTACATTTCCATTCAGCAGGTAAAAATACCCTGACCATGACAAACCACCCATGTGGACTCTTGCATGCTATCTAGGCGTTAACAGTGAAAATTGTATATATGTGTATATGGCTTGTACGGAAGCTCCTAAATTACCAACTTTACTTTGGTTGTTTGAAAGAACGAGCTTGTCGGAATCCGGTATTTAACGATTCGCAGCCTACAGTGTTACCTAGAGTCAATACAAATTGTTCTAGTGATGTATTTATTCTGATTCAGAAAGTGGATTCAAAACGCTGCCAATGCTTGTGCGTAAAAATGACATTAGAGGCTTGAGAAGCCATATGGATTCAAGACAACACGTCTTTGAGAAGAACTAAACCTGTGGTACTCACCACCGTTAAGTCTCTCTAATCAGCTTAGTTTTGTCGCAGGCTAGGGACAAGCACTCGTTATGTATGAGCGCCTGAGTAATGTTAGGCTACAGTTGGCTTTCAGTATCAGGGAAGTTCAGATCCGTGGAGGGCTGTTTCAACTACATCACGAATAAATGTCCCATAAAAGAATCATGTTCTCGGGCTGTGTGTGATATCCATATTTGCCATGCATGATTGTTATTTTTTTCTACGTGAACCACGATTCGTCTTTTGATAGTAAATTATTTAGTATGTTCGCCTCACTTAATCCTTCAGGGATGCCACAGGGGATTCCAAACGGGGAAAAAAAGGATGGTCTGAAGTCTTTTTCATTTTCAAAGCCTTCTGGATTTGCAGACAGTGAGCGAAATTCAAATATTTATATATATAGAACAAACAAAAGCCAACATCACCCATGTACGTCACTTATCAACTGCTAGCCGCACGTTTCGCTTTTCCAGGTGTACAAATTCAAACTACGTACAATATCGTGCCATTCAGTAATATAGTGCATGTATTTCTCTAACGGTAATGTTGCCTATCTACTGCTCTGAGGCGGGACTGAAGAAGGTTGCCTCTGCTAAGCATTGCCACAATGAGATCGGAGTACTGAAAGTTTTGCAGTTAAGTGCTTGATTACCTTCAGCTACTCATCTTTATGAAGTTGCAGGTTTGGGATTGTGGGATAGGGCATAATTTTAGCTTGGTTGTGCTTGCGCATCTCATACCGCCCATATGGTCACTTTGAGTAGAACACGAAGAATCATCAGTCAAAAGATCCTCTAAATAACGGACCAAAATGATGTTTGAAAAATATTTTTTACGCACTTGAAGCTGAAGGAGAGAAAATACCTTCAAGAAAGCCCCCCTCCGATACGCGCTACTCCTAGGAGAATAACTAGCTCATTTCCTACTTTATTCAGCTTCTACAAAGTTTTCGAGATCACCAGATAACCAAAAATGGTTACAAATAACTTGGCGTTAGTAAACTTGCCGTAGTGTCTAAATGTTTCAACATTTTCTGCTCCTGGCGCCCTTTTCACTGTGCAGGTGAGTTGCATTTGCGCATCCAACTAATGCAATGGTGATGCACTAATTCAGTGATGTCTGGTCATGTCAGATTAGACTATAAATTAGTTACGGAAATAACAGTTACTAAAAAAAGGTATTGGATGACTCAGAAAATTTTTCACTGTTTGCTTACCGATTACGCCTGAATCGACTAGGAAGTGGTGAATGCATAAGGCCGATATTAACTAAAGAACCCACAAAAAATGGTGCGAACTCATCGATGAATTTGAATGCAAGCTTCTCCAAAGAAATGGAAAATGGCAGCCATAAACGAAGCGGTGAAAAAGCATGGGGAGTAGAATGTTTCCAGCAAAGCTGTCAGTATATGGATTTGCTCAGTTTCCTTAACCGAACACCACTCAAAATTTTGCTGAACACCCAAGGACAAGTTACACCGTTATTTGGAATCATTGTATAGGTGCAATCCTTACGTTTCTGTGAAACATGAACTCAAACTAGACGCGGTTTGTGAATTATATTCATTTGCACACTGAGTCAGTTTTAATGGTAGCTCAAATAAATCCCAGCTGAATCTCCTGTATATGGTGGTCTTCTTCGACTGAATGTGCGGTCTAAGGTCAAATTGTGTCTCAGTTGGTACGCCAATCGATATATCCCAGTACCGAACAGTGCTCGTAAAGCTGCCGAAAAGCTTCGACAGCACAAGACCTGTCTAGCTGTTCTTGTGACTTATGAGCTGAGGGCAGTTATATCTGTTTATTTTTTAATTCGAGGGTCGACAAATACTCCGGTATAACCAAAGCCCTGTAACTTGTGTATGACAACTTCTGGTTTGTGTAGCATATTTAGAATAACGGTTACAGCTAGTTTCATTCAGTGTTTCAATAACCTGGGTCACGTTTTATGCAGAGAGTAACTTTGATCCTGGTGTCCTAACCCTGTTGGGTGCATATTTGTTCAGCTTCAGCAAAATATGGCTTTTATTTGGCAGTTTTCCTAAACAACGGTTGCTTGGGTGGGTTTTGTGACCACTGGTTAGGTAGCCTTTGATCTGTTGGTCTGAAAGCCAACTGTAAAGCTTGGCTGGTTGATTAGCCTCGACTTGGCAAACAGCTAACAAGGATCGGATCATTCCAGCAATCTTTTGAAGATTTGTAGATATACACAATAATACCCAAATTCAAAACTGATGGACTCTTTAAAACCAACCTTTTGAAGATACAAGCATTCAGGAGAGAGCCTCCGTAGGCTGCGCGGGAAATTCCGGAAAAATTACAAAATTGTGAAGACAAATGACAGCATTATTTTCTGAATAGTGGGTGGGCTATTATATATATATATATATATGAA
>SJOL01006385.1:374845-467089 GCA_004794785.1 Opisthorchis felineus | reverse complement strand
GAAGAATTTTCAGCAACCTTATGAGTAGTGCATTACGAGCTATAGATGACATTTTTCTCATTGTCTCTAAATTCGAGGACTTGCCGATGATTTAAGACGAACATGCACGCTCGGTGAGGTTTTCGCCCGTCTGAAACTGCCTTTTCCTCGTTACAATACTTAGAAATGTTGGTCACAATTAAGAAAATGGTCACATTTTGTGCGATAAGTTTACAAGTTTTCAGCCTAGTGGTAATTATGTCACACCATCAATCCATCTGTCTATTAGATCATATAGACTGTGGTGCACTGTCAATCAGTTGTGGAAGCCAAAATCTAAACTGGGCTGACTCAAGGATATCTGAAGATCCTACAACAAAATTAGTCCCTGAACTAACGCTGCATAAATCATGTCATGAGGCACTAAGTGACAAACGACGGGCTGTGGTGTTCTCCTAATCCGCGCCATCACCCTGAACTTAAAAGGTTCCTGTCAGTTGATTTTCTGGGACATGTGACGTTCACTTAATAGAGACATGTTTATTTTATGAATGGGCGTTGCCCTGAAGGTTTATTCCTTCATTTTTAAAGGGTGGGGATCGCTTTTTTATATATTTGATCCAGGGATGTATTCCAGCGTCAACAGTCTAGGTGCACAGGAGATTCCCCAGAGCTCTTCATCCAACTTGGGACACTGAATTCATCAGCTTTATTTTATCCTCTTTAATTTTTCGTACGACTAATATATTACTAGTTTGAATTTGGTACACAAAAATCTACGGAGCCGTTACTTTGGCTGAGGAGGAAATGACAAAATCTAAGACTATATTGTCGATATGAACTTCGGTATACTTGCACGGTGTCAAAAATTCGATCAGCAATACCCCACAGTGATGAATATGCAGTTCTCGATCATGATTATCACCCACTAATGAGTTTTTCTATGAACATGAGTGCGAAGATTCTGCGCATTCGACAGCTGGTGCATCAAGAATGATTACGATGTTGAGTGGATGAGAAAACGTGAGCTATATTGGACAACATTCACATTCCAGTGAAGTACGCTCACTCAAGATTGAGACGTAACTGCTACCTGTCCGAGAATTTTGATCCCGTCTCTAGTACAAAGTTTGACTCAGGACGGATGTGCTAGGCGATGCATACAAACAGGAAGAATAGCTCAAATCTGAGAAGGCCGCTTGGTAGAAATTTGAGTGTCTGGTGTCCTTCATTTGGTAATTTATAAATGTCCCTAAGCCACGTAACATTATTTCTTATATCATACCACCAAGCCTTAAAGTGTATGCTTTCCATGATGGGATCTGAAGTAATCGCATGAGCAAAGACTACAAATTCGTGGTGGCTCCATATAAACCGCCAAAAATCCCTGCAAAGTGTGGCTTCGAGGCGTCTTACTGACATATCTACGTCATTATCAACAGGCGGTTTTACTTAAAAAATTCAATTAGCAGATTAACGCAAGCTGTCTTGCTGTCATTGACCTGAGATCTTTATTTACCAACATACGACTACCATCTCATTCTTGTTTTCAAGTATTGCAAACACTTGAAAAGTACAGCTTCACCTTTTTGCTTTTAAACATGAAGCCTCGTTTAGCTCCTATACGGGGCAAAGTTTAAACTCGTTTTTTGGACTCCGTTGACCCTTGCATTAAGGAGTGAGAGCACTTTTTAATCTCGCTCGTTTTCCGGTTGGATTTATACCTGAGTAGCTTCCTCTCTGCATGCTCAGACATTCGTTCTCCATTCAAGCAGCAGCGTAAAAAATTTAAGTTTTATCCCACCTGACATTTTGGCACACACCCACAGTTTGATGTTTTTTTCAATCTTTGTTGTTTTCAATCGCGTGTACTTTTTTGTTCATCCACTTCGATCACAATATGTCTGCTGTTTACTATCTGTATCTATGTCCTCATAATTGTTCTTGATCAAGCTTTCACAGTAATCAGACACCTGTCATTCCCTGACTGATTCAAATGAGCTGTCGATCTGCCCGTATGGGGAGTTCATCGCGCTAGTGAACATATCTGGTAATGGACAAAATGACATCTATGACCATGAAACTTGAACCGTATCGTCACCAGTGTAAATGTAATACGTCCACAATACCGCAGGAACGTTTCAGTTTGTGACAGCTCCTCGCATAATCATATTTTTTTATTACGGTTCTACAGATTTGTGAATTTACGATCACAATCACGTGCATTCTGTGGCGATTTATGCTAGACGATTCCAGACCTTGGCCTGAGAGCTCTGTGTGAAGTATTTTCCACAGTCTAGGGAACATGACACAGTATTGTTGGATGGCCTGGTGATTCAAACAGTCCTGTCTAACCGTGACACCACTTTGGATCCTTCCTCATTTTTAACCTTACCATAGAAAAGGCCTTTCCGGTGGTGTAGTTTAGCTGTATGTGGTGCACTTCTTCGACCACTGCTGATTTAAATCAGAATAACCAATTTAAGGTCGATATACTACCCTAAACTTGAGATCGCATTTGGCTTGACATGAGTTGTAATCATTTTTCTAAAATTTCCTTGATTGTGCGAGCCCTGGAGCAAAACTCATATCACAGGAAAACCCCACATTTAGGCGGCTCTTTGAAATCGTTTTAGGCTGTTATAATCACATTTCTATCCACACTGTGGAAAATACCTACTGGTGTGATCTAATAACTGAGCTCCCAACATACTTGTATATTTCACTTATAAAGAACAGAAAACCGGAGGACAGTAAATTTATGCATGAATTCAACCAACTGGTAGCGTTTAGCTGCACAAACGTTTTCACGATGCCAACAAAAGCAATTTATTTGAGCAAACCAACTGACGCTGCCACGACCTAATAGGTGTGCAGACCTTACATGACTTAATCTGACTTTCTTCCAATGTGCTAAATGAAGTGCACTTTATTTTTCGAAAGGATCATTCTACCAACGATTTCCTTTTTATTAAACATTTATTCCTTAAATTGTGGCCCTCAAGAGAAATGTGAAACGCAAGGTGAGCCAGTGGAAGTTCAAGACAGAATTGAAGTACATCTACTCAAATAAGTGAACCTAAGATAGTCGGGGTTGTACTCTGCCGTAATTCTCATGACTTGCATCTGGTGGTCAAAGATGTTTGTGTGTAGCGTTCAAGTGTTTGACATACCGTACAAGTGTTCATGTCAAAGAGTTAAGCCTAATGAAATTACTCTCCAGCCGCCAGTACTAAACAAGCATCATAGTTTTCTATTTCAGGAGGTAAGTGAATACCCTCATGGAGTAGTGTTCTGAGGTTGCTGCAGCTATCCGCTCTTATTCAGGGGGAGTGCTTTGTACAATACAGCTGACGAACTGACCCCTCTAAGAGACTGGTTTTTAGTGAGAAGTTGCCCAATGAGGGGTTTAGCAAGTTCATCTGAAGAATAACTTCCCGGTGACTAAAAGCGTACAAATGAAATACGTCATTTCTTCCACTTCTGTTCTGCTCTTGCTCCACCAACAAAGCAATACAGCATACTTCCTACTATATGCAATCGCTGTCGATGAGTGCATCTTTCTGCAAATAAACTGCAGCAAACTGTGATCGAAAACAATCATCTGGTCCATCGCAAGTAACTCATCCGCAAACCTATGAACTTGTTTACTCGTTGACAGGAAACTGTGCTGGAAATCTACATGAAGTGCTGATTACTTGTATTATCTACAGTCGCCAGTATGCCGCATAACACATCCTACTTCCCGCCAAAAGCTCCCGAATACAGGTCATCGGCTTGACCCAGCACATTATTTGGAAAACAAATAGAAAATATTTGCCACGCTCACTTTCCAAATATCTGGAAGGCTCTTGCCGCCTAGGAGATCTGTGGGACAAGCTATCTGCGTGCGTTTGAACCTTGGAAGTGATAAATGGGAGAAGTTCGGTTATGATGGACCATTTAAGCAGTTTAGCGTTGCAGATGAGGGTTTCCCATTATATATGCCATAGCGCACTTTGTTAGACAGTTCATTTATCTTTTTCACGTTTACGTTTTTAAAAACTGTAGGTTCGAAAGGTTCGTCTTTGTAGAGCTACCGACACCTCCGCAAAAGTTAGGATCTAGAATTTATAGGAAACGCAGCGCGACACTTCCGGACAAATCATTGAAAATGAAAACAAAAATGATTTGTTCTCACAGTTAATTTATCTTTGACGTGCGCCAATAATGGTAGTAAACAATGTGCTAAGTGTTTACTTCCTTTACTTCAGATATTATACCATTTGAACAAATTTCTTGGCACATAGCCCACATTGTCAACTTTGGTTGATAGGTCGAAAATGAGTGTTAATTCTGCAGACAATATTGCGTCAGTTTCTCGCTACTCCCCACCAAAAGCAGCAACCTGGTCGTTGTTTTAGTGTTTGTGGCCTGGCGGGTTGTACCACATGGAATATGCGCACAAGTTGTCTTTAACTTTATCCCAAAGATCAAACGTGTGCGGGCAGGCGAAGAGCAGTAAGTTGCAATCCCATATGTACTCCCGCGATGAAGCGGTTTGGGGATAAAATCGTACCATCCACTGCCACGGTAGAGTTAGGACAACAAGGTGTTTCCTCCAGGTGATTAGCATTTCTATATTTGTTAAAGCTGCAACGTAGCATTTGAAAGGGGAAAGACGGGTTAGCCGATATCAGCCACTTATAAGCACACACACGGATCGCCTAACTGCTCACTCTTACCACAATTCTAAAACTGGTAGTTCGCATTAGAAGACATCTGCTCTGCTGCGGTACTGGGAGTAAACATACAAGTTCATTCCCTGTGCTCTGCACACAGCCAGTCTCGACGACCAAGTTGGGTCGTTCGCTTCTAATGGGTTCTCTCAAGGAAACCTTACCAATAACATTATTCCTGGTTAGATTAGGCCTTTTGAAGCTTGAGGCTGATTGGTGAAAATAGGTTTAGATAAACATTTTGGACATTGTAAAATGAATCTGTCTTCAAAATTCACACCAAACACGGTGAAATCCTGTGTGAGGTAAAGCAGAAATGAGAAAACACTTTGAAGCTGGGGCCGCACGGACCATCTTTGGGACAGCACTCTCACAAACATTTGAAGAAACATGGGTTTGTATACGTAGGATCGGGATTCTTTGAAGATTCGTCAACGAAGGAAAATAAATTGTGGCAAGAATAATTAGAACTCTAATTCAAGGCTACCAGTTTCATTGCCGGCCTACAAAATTTGCTCTCTCTAAAGAAGAAAACGCTTGTCCAGCTTTCAGCTGTCAAACACTAATCACCAGGGACGGTCTCATCTTGAACAGAGATTGTTACTTTGGAGGTGGTGAAAATTCAGAAACATGGAAGCAGGACCCGGGGTTCTGTGGATTAGGGTGGGTGAACGATAACAGCCAACGTCTTTTGTATATGTCTAGAGCTCTGGTATTGATCACAACAAACAAGGGGTTCAATTCTAAGGAAACTTGAGTAACTATAAGCACTCACGATTGGGCGAGTTTATCTTTTGCACTGTCACCCTCGGACAAGGAGTATTCAAAGGCATTCTGCTAACGGAAATGACGAATTTTGCTGATGGCTATACGGGTAACGTTTTGATGCGAGTGCACCACTTTTGGAAAAAATACACCACTCTGGAACAAAAGAATAACCCATAGAGATGAATGCTGGAAAAATGAAAGATCCCTTAAGTGGGAATGAATTTCAGCAGTTTACCCCCAGGAGATTGTCGGGAGCGTCTCTGCGGAGACCAACAGAGTAAAAATGATGTAGGGTATAAGTGCGTACATCTGCACTAAAGATATACGGAGCAAGTTGTCCTACGCATAAATATTGGGATGACGAAAATCGCTCATTCATTTCGTCCATGATATAATAAACCGACGCAACTTTTAGTAGAATGCTGACAAATCCGTCAAACTCTACCGCCCAGGAACCGCAAACGGAGCTCGCATAGAAAGTATGCATAAGGTAAACAACAAAACGAGGCGAAAATCCCATAGCCGGTAGGTCACTCTCTTCATAACAGTTATTTGTTGCACTGGAAAAATCCTATAAACCGCAGTCCACAACTTCTTCAATACAAGCAAACCGGCCAAAAGCTCGCAAACACGAATAAATCTCGGCTCTATGTTATGCACTTTTCAACACTGCTCAAGTGCAAGTTGGATATCAAACGGAATCAAACAAATCGAATATAATAACGTGTATAAAACAGCCATATACAAGATATTCGAAAATGGAACGAACTGCTTACTGCAGTTTGAAATACTTCAAAACGTCTGCTTTTGAAGAAGTCAGTGTAAGCGGGTGATTAATAATATTAGCAATAATAGTAGCAATTCCTAGTATCCTACCTTTTACGACTGATCTTGTCTACAATATTCACGGAGGAGTATGCCATTTGTAGACGTGCCCGCATGAGCCAACTCCGGATTACGGGGCACCAGCAGTCCCATAGACTAGCAATCGTGAGGCGTCAGTGGATACTCTCGTTTGAGTTCTCAAACTACAAAAACATGCTACTGTTGCACCTGTGCTGTCTGTGTGCGCAAAATGGTCAATCCTAGGTAGCCCTAGCAGGTGTTGTTGGACGATACTGCGCCAGATTAGTACCGTGTTATGCTAAAACCTACAGATTTTGAGGGATGACATGATCATTCCATTGCTTAATGTATGATATAGCTCATTATAATGCAGTCTTGTTAACACTGGCAGTTCGCTTCAAACAGATTTCTACAACTTTGTACATAGATCTTACTTTCTCCACTTTCCGTCGTATCCACAGGCCCACCAGCAAGCACATATGGCTTAGGCGAACCATTTTGTGTTTACGGAGGTGTGCAAAGGTGCCCAGTGGCTCATCCAATGGTTGACAGGCAAATTCTTAATATTTATAAGTCAATATATTATTCCCTCCTACACATGCTGTTTCATAAGCTAAACTTATGAGCAGAAATTCACCATCTGTTTGTTCTCTGAGGGGGGTGCAGCCGACACTGAAACGGACACAGTCCACACTCATTGCTTGTATAATGTCACGCAAAGTGACTTATTGAACGTGATGCTTGGATGGAGCAAAAATACTTAAGTTAAGGATGGTAACTAGTACCAAGATTTTGGTAAGCAAAGTATGTTTATATGGGACATGAATACAATTAATAGATGGTTTGAATCAAAGCAAATATGGACAACGTTCGGGAGGTCATAAATGTACTTTAACGATCCGTATCTCAGAATCCTGAGATCCATGAATACCAGAATTGCGTATGATTTGCTGTAGGAGTGGTAGTATATAACTACTGTATGATAATTTAAATATAGAATTCTGAAATATCTCTATACCCCTCCAGTAATCTTCCGTCACTTAAATGGTTCTGGTTGAATGAACTTACCAAGTGGAATCGTCCATACGGCCAAAGCTGAATAGCGTCGCCAACTATTTGTGGGACAATAGGCTTTGCATTCAGTGGCAGGAATACGGAACAAAGAGCAACAACTTGGTCGATGAATGAAAAAAGCGTGTTTTATGTGTGGGAGCTGCTTTGGCCGTGGGGTTGCATAGCTCAACAACAGCATATCATGTGCAATAGAAAACATTTCTTGACCAAACTTTTTACGGACTAACTCTTCCGGAACAATTCAGGCAAATCTCAAACAAAGTAGTTCCCTATAACCTACAACGGATACAATAGCTCTGATCGATGGGACCGAGCTTTATGAGCGAACTAGGTTTCGGAGTCGATGGATATGATGTTGTTTGTTCTTACTTATCACAGCGGTATTCAGTGTATATTTCGACGAACGGTGAGCTGGATGACCAAACTGACAAAGACTAACTGTTTTATCATTTGTTTTCTTCGTAGCCAACAGGATTGTAACCAGGATTTGATGTTCTGTGTGGACATCATAGTTGCATACCACACTAGTGAATACTTGGGTTAAAATGATGCTCAAATTAATCCCGTTTTTTGTACCGCGTAACAGAATATGCTAAATATACCCTGGACGCTGGTCTGTTTGCTGAGCTGGGCATTTAGGTTGCAATGTGTACCGCCACCAGTAGGACAGGGGCGCACTACCTTGATTTTGATAAGGTTACGTCGCCTGGAGACGACAATCCTACTGGCAACCTAAATTAAAATGACTTCGGGTGGTTAATATCGGAGTGAAATACACCGGTAATGAGGAGTTGGTGGATAACAATCCATGTGTACTCTGTATCGTCCCATATTGTGGTCGACTGAACGTAGTCATCTGGCGGAGGGGCTAAAAGTACAGCTTTAATCAACTCAGATTCTGGTTGCTGTCCAGAGTTTTTCAACCCTTATTACAGGCTGTAGATAAACAGACCAATAGGCTTTAGCCAGAAGCATCTTGAGCAATTATGTTCAGTTAAACTATAAAAAAATGTTCAGAGACTTCGAGGATGAAATAATCCTTCAATTATGTTCAAATTATCCAAAATCACACCAAAAGGGGCCAGAATCTTTGCAAAATCTGTGACACTGAATGCAGTATTGGTACAGACAAATGACGAAAAAACTATGCGGAGGATGTAGTTTTGTAAAAGGTGAATTATTCAAAATATGCTTTCCAAACACAGTACCGCCGGTTACTTAGTTGGAGAAAATAGTTGACTTCACACACTAAGCCGGATGTTCAGTCCACTGATGGAAGAAAATAATACGCAAGTTTACTAATTCACCGCAGATCAGTTAACTTAGGGGCTATATGTTTCGAAATTTGGTGGGACAAACATGGTTCTCAGGGTAACTAGGCTGTGTGAAATATGCCTATATTTGTTTGAACTCACTCGAATTTGGCTCATGAGTCCAATGAAACTACCCTTATAGCTAAGAGGAATGTGGCGTTGGTGAATTTGATTGGGCAGGATAACCACTCAGTGAACCAACAAAGAATCCGTTACAGAATAGCGGATCTCAAGTTATCCGTTCATGTTGGAGGATTTCATGTTTGACAGTGAAAGAGGCCGTGGCCATTTATGTACAAGGCCCGTTCACAACCGGCTGCATGGAACATTTGAAAGTGAGATCGTTGTCTTGTGCAACAACCAATAGCTGGTTACACTTCTGTCTACTATATGCATGCGGACTGTGTAGCTGTGATTTCCAAACTAACATCGAAAAATTTCCTAATCAAGTGGAATCGAATAGCTATACCGCACCAGTGACAAGACAACAATGGCACGCAATCTCATAGCAGTTATTTCAGATACATTTGGGGCAGCGTTCCACCTGATGAAGTAGCACTCCTCCACAGTGATAACGCATCCAACAAATATAGTTTGAAAATACGATCACATGAAGGAAACAGTTTAGTGGACAGGTGTTATTAATGTCAAGGAATGTCAGTTTGGGCGACCTAAGTGTGAATCGTAAAACGCGTGTCCAAAAGGGATACAAGAGTGAGAAATACTCATTTGCATAATGCATTGGAAAATGCCCTCAGGCATATTCATGCACTTTCCTGACCAATTTGTGAGCGCTTCACTTTAGGAAAGGAACAGATGTGCATAAAAACTTTGTGTATCTCAAAAGTTGGTTAACTGAAGATTGGGTTGTGCAAACTGGTAACACCGGTAACTTTATCAATGGCACTTACGCAGCGTACTATCCTTGACTGTTATTCGACTGTCATCAGTTTGTTGGAAGTCGAGCCAGTATGACCTTGATAAGTACAGCTTGGTCAGCTTCACCGATATTCTGAGAAACCGGTGGCCCTTTTCGCACGTAATAATAACGGATGATAACTGCAAATGGGACTGTAATGTCGGTATTGCCAAGCCCCACTGGACGCTTTTGAGATTTTTGAGCAAAAAACTAAATCACATTCTAACTAGGTTATCTGCGTGTTTCAAGTGAAATTTCTGAATTACCAGTCGCATCGTTCACGCAAGAATTAATACGAAAATTACCCACTCAGTCCCAACAATGCGATGAAAAAATGCATTTGGCAAGTCAAACTTCAATGATGGCAGCAGCGGCAAGAAAGGTCCTTTTCATCATGTACCCACATTTTTAACACGTACTGTCCCCAGGTTGATCCTTGAAATATCCGTGTGTCTGTTAGCCTATTACTAAGTGTCAAGTCTTGGTTCATGTTCAAACTCTGTCCAAACACCATACGTCGAAACTGCCGGAATGTGTCAAAATGATCTGCGGACCACCGGTTTTGTGTCAGTTTGGCCAATTAGATCCTGTAGTTATGAACACAAGAGCTTTTTCCTGTCAGTTAATGGATTCTCACAGAATTGAAATACCTGAACAAAGCAAGGGCGGACGTTTGATGTGCTGGTCAACTTGGTGTGGGGAAAATATGGACAGAGTTAATTTGTGGACTAAGGTGGGACAATTTGGACACTTGTGGTAAGTTACTGAGTGTCTCCAAATCAGGCCATTTTGAAAAAAAACACAAGGGACTTTATAAGTTAGGGATGAACTTTGGCTAAGATCACCATCAGTGAAGGAAGTACGCCTCATTCAGAGGATTATAGTTTTGTTTTATTGGAGTGAAGTCAGGTATTGGGGATTGTCGTAATGCAGGGAACATAGTACTGTCAGTTTCTGCGGTGTAGCCTGTTTCGTTTTTTTGCAGCACATTCGAGGGTTTCAATCACGAACCGGTAACTCATATGGACGGTTTTTAATGATGACTGTACGATCTTGACAGACGGCAATCAGAGTCATGGATAGATGCACGTGGTGGACAATGGATACTGAGCCACACGAATTCTGGTAGCCACCAAACTAACTTCCGATTGCAGAGCCTCACCAAGGAAGGCCCTTAATGTTGGCAACGTTCTCGTTAACAAACCGTAACTTCATTGAAACTTTTCTTCATTGTATAAAGCCATTTCTAAGGCAACAAATATTAGTCGTGAGGGACGAGGGATCAGTAGTCAGGCGAGTAAAGATTACTTCAGCCAATCCATCATACGTTCCACGTATAATCTACAATAAAAATGGACAGGGATAATCCATACTAGATGACTAGTTTGCTAGAAGGAATGTAACAATACGAATTATTTTTCCGGAAAGTCTCTATGTTCATATGTTGGTGGGTTTCCTTCATGCACTATCTTCTTCGAGCTGCAGTTCTTCTCTTCCCACTTGCTCAAGTGTTATGAACGTTGAGTCGAAAAAACTAGAGTATATTGTCTAGACAAACTGCTTGGTGCACTTACATGTAGGCATCAAATCGTAATCATAGTCAAATCCAGTCCGTTTGGATATGACATATGCTAAATCAGAGAGTTCATGCATCAACTGAAATCAGCGGATGGTGTGTCCGTTGCTTCCCAAACCCAAGACCACGCCCGACAGTTGATGTACACTTAAGTTTTTCTGAAGTGATACATCCAGTCGCAAAATGAATTGTTGGTGAAACCAGTCAAAAACAGTTGTATGAGCCGATATGTTGCTGAGATTTTTCACCAATTAAGACCCATTTCTGTGACATTTGCCTTTTTTATCTTCAGAGAAACAAAAACAAAGACGTCGAAGGTAAACACAGCTGCCATCCACAATAATAACCGGCGTGCATGCTAAGAAAATTAGCTTGAGATGGTTTGGTCAAATGTTTAAATCAATTAATAAATTATCTGCTGGAAGCCTTGAAAACGCTTCAGTACCAGTCAAAGAGAGACCATAACGCAGCCGTTGATGCTGATTTTTGGCTGCCTACAAAGATGCCTACAAAATCATTGCGAATTTAATGGATCCCTTTGGTGCCCAGTAGGCGTGTGGTGGTTACAGATATTGTGCCATCTAGAAACCACTTAAATTACACATTTCAGCAAAAGCGATCTCGAATGTTTCCATTTGTGATGCACAATTCTGTGATTCCTGTAGAATTGAATGAACATTCATGGAAAGTTAATTAATTTGCGTGATAGTCAGATACACCTGGACTCACACTGGTGGTTTATCGCGCACAGATTCATAAAATCATGCGTTGATACTTGCCTTTCGCAGTCCCATATCACGCACCAGTTGCACGATAGTGCTGTAGTTGCCATTGCACAATAGCTGTTGCACTCATAATATACACGATAACAAAAAATGAAACAATTATGAGGTTAAAAAACAGCGCAAGTGAATTTGCTGCGTGATTTTTATTCAAAAAACCACTTCGCTATTTTCATGGAAAGACCATTTTTGTGCACATATTCAGGTCACGTTAGAAAAATTGGGCGCTAACCTATATCACAAGTTAGAAGATTGCCACTCCGCCATTTGGCCACAAAATTTACAAACACTTACCTGCAGCGAAATGTCATTGGAAAAAACAGTTGAACAACTTGTGTCTATATGATTTATTCCCTCTTCCTGGTTGTAGCTAGTGCCCGTGCACAGTCAGGTGCAGATTATTCAAACTATGGGCACCAAACAGAGTTTTGAAGTTGATTTGATTGCAAAACTATACCTTTTCCACACACACACACACAAACAGTCGAATAGACGCATGTAGGTAGATAATGAATCGTGGCGTTTACGGTAGCCACACGGAGAAAATAATGCTGAGTGTGCGGTAATTGCTGATTGTCTTTCAAACTGGAAGCCGCTCTTTTTAATCATTGCACAATTGCGTAGTTGATGAAAAGAGTGGGAAGAAAAAATGGGACAGACAAAGCAAGATCATTTTCCGACTTCAGGTACACTAAAAATAAATGTTGTTGTGTATCTGACTTGAAGAGACTTTGTTTCCAACAGGTTTTGGGCGTGTACTACGTTTGTCATATCTGTGGTTTGGTGCTGACACATTTCAGCGAGAATGTTTTTTTGCGTAGACTGTGCAACCCTTGAACTATCATGCACTCACCCTGGAAGTAGCGTACTACTCTTGAAATACTAGCCACAGACTAGATTAACTGAGAGGTAAATTAAGAATTCATTTAAATTTTGCATTCTTAAAAATTAAGTGAGCAAATCTATATTACTGACTTAGATGTATATTTATCACCTTGGTCATGAACTCCGTTGGGCTGGGTCTCATTCAGGGACTACTTGTTTGCCAAATGCACTCGTTTGCTTACTAGATAAGTTTTTAAAGAAACATTCAACTGAATTCCAACTGAATCACCTGTTTATCATTGTATTCTTCATCTGAACATACTGCGCGATGCCGCCCTATGTATCAATTGTTAGGATATTTGTGGCAGTGCAGTACGTTGTCTAGATTTAAGGCTGCCTAAAATCCTTCGGCAACTGATGCTCGGTACCTCTTTTCTTGGGACCCATCATGTGGACATGGTATCAGAGTGTCCGTCGGCCTTGTTTCACCGGAAACCTCATTGGATGGCATTCGCAAAATACTCCTATTTGCAGCACATTTATTTGAAGTGTATAATAAAAGAGATTTAGTCGCATTCATGTGAGTCTCTCGTTGAAACGCAAAATGAATGTGCAAGTGAGAGTATTTGGCGAACTATGCCTAATTAAGGTTTAAGTAGAACTCAGGGTTGCCAGGACCTACGCTTATCCCATGAGCCCCAAGGAAGGCGTTGACCGTCGAAGATTTTTCACAGTGTGCTACGTAGAGACAACTAGTCCTCAAGTGAGCACTACGTTATTCAACCAAAACCAACATACCTCAACTGCGACCGGGTGATTGTTTTAAACTATATATTAGCACCTCAGTTTTAAATCACATTTTGTGTCCTAAAAGATTTTATGCTAATTTGGAATTGTCATAGAGTTGCCCACTTTTGGACCCATAACACATAAAAATTAGCAAGCTGAAGGTAACACATAGCTATTACGATAAAGCAAAACAAGACCCTTTGGTGTATCTGTTATTCATTATATGCTTCGGATGCTTGGATCTATCAGATCTACATCAACAATGAGCGCTGTTGCCGATCACGACAGTTTACTGCAGATCAGCCACCATTTGATTAAGCAGCGACAGTAGGTTCGAGTGTTGCTCATCGAATTAGTGGCTTTGAGTGTTACAATCGAGACATTTTTGTGACTGTTATGATATCGTTTCAGATAACCTATGCCAAGCAGGTTTGCCTGAAGATCTTTACAAATTAGTCAGAAATCACAACATTTTGAAACAATTCACTTGTAATGGATAAGCGTTATAAGGTTTTGTGTTAGGAATCCTTAAAAATGGACATTTGAAAGCCCTTTAAAAAACAGAGATGACGCAGGGGACATTTATTGCTAAACCTCAGAGAAATTAGCAAACTTCTTGTCATAGAGCAATGATTTTCTTGGATGAGGGGTATCCCGTTATTCTATCCACACAAAAACACGGGTCCTTATTCGTAGTCACATCTTAACTTATATATGGGACCGTATATTTATGCGCCTGAACCTTGACTTTGGCGATGTCTGTTAGTGAACCAGAAAATATGGATGCTCACCAATCTATAATGAAACCAAATTCTAGATGTTCTGGGTGGTTTTATGATTTATATGAAAAACACATTATTTCGCTGCTAACTTACCAGTTTCTAGTTACTACTATATACTTTTTTAGGATGGTGCACGAGTAACAAACATTCTGTTTATTCCTAATCAAACAGGAGCCAAGTGCGCATGATCTTCATGCACAATTAAGCAGTGTTGGCTGATCAGTTAGCTGCACAACCTCTTATGGAATGCAGAATCTATTCGCTATTCTTATTTATGTATGATTTCCCACTTAACATGGGGCGGAAATACGAAAGTAGAAATCATGTCACTAAATTTCGCTCAGGCGCATTTATTATTGCAGACGTCAGTTAGATAGTCTACCATTTTTGACGCCCAGTAACGATTAACTTGCCGTGTTTGTATTCGCCCAAAAATACAACCCCCCACAATGTTTTCTATGTTATCGACCTTTCTGATTTTCACTGTCACTCAAGTTGTGTCAAAATATTTGTTCTGGGTCCTCTCACTGGTTACTGATATATTTGTTAAGTTGGTCAGTCAGGGGTTGTCCAAGTTTCCACGACAGTTTTTTTTGGTAGTCTATGCGTTAGTGCCCCGTGAATTTGCCCAAACTGTCATGGCAATTTCACCTCTCCCAGCGATACAACTGTACACTTACTCTTCTTTCCTGCAAAGGATATTATTTATTCGTTACCATGGTGGATATTTTTAGAAGGCAGGCGTTGGAATTCTGGTGGTCGAACAAGCGGATTAAATGCTGCAAAAATACAAGCGAATGTCAACTAGCTCAGAGCCAATCGCAAACACGTGCATGGAATTATTTCAAACTTGCAAACAGCATTTATTTTGACTTTGTCGGGAGAAAAATAAGCTAGAACAATGCCAAACGCAACCGCTATTTTGTGTTCATTCAATTTAATCAGTAACTGAGAAGTAAAATGACATTTATAAATATGGAGTTTTCTGTACTGAATAAACTGTTTGCAACCATCTTAACTAAATGACTGGATTTCTTTTGGGTACTACTTTGAAGGCTTACGCACTACTGGAGGGCTAAGTCACCAACTAATTGTAAACACATGGCATGCCTGGCGCTGAAAATGAAGTTTAGTCTTGGCGGAATTCAACTCCAGCTGAATAAAGCTCCCGGAAAAGCAGGCTTGTGGGTGGTTTTGGGATGCAAGCAGTAGGCAACCTGGAAATAAGGTAACAAAACTTACAGTTGTCTTCCATACGGATGCAAAAGCAGTGAACGAAATAGACATAGTGTTCCATAAGTATTTTTCATTTGCGGAGAAATCAAACGCATAAAATGGTAATATGAATTATTGATTCTGTGGCGCAAGATCTTTAGCGAAACTTTGGAATCATTCAGGACCTAATAATCGTTCGCACAGTTTTACGTAGCTAGCTGAGAGCTGTTTTTCATGTCTCATTTCAGTTTGTTCGTTTTGCCACCTGGAGTTTCATACTAATTTGTCCAAATATGCAAACCGCTGTGTATGACTACAGAAAGTTACATTTCCTAATTTCATCTGAAGAATCATCAATTGGAAAAGGGAACCGTTGGCTCGCCAAACTAATTGCGTGAAAATTTGAAATACTATCTTATGGGAAGTTTATCACCGCTTCACCTTACCGTGAACAATCAAAAATCTGTGATCACAAAAAGCTTTTGGAATACAACCCTGGTAATTTCTGTGGAAAAGAGCGGAAAGCGTTCGGTGTATTTTTTTTGTTTTTCGAATTAGAAATGCCTCCGTAAACCTTCGTGTGACTGCCATTGGGAAGTCCAAGTCAACTTTGTAACCCTTCGCTCGAATCATCTTAGCTGATGGCAGTATGTGTACCTTGTGAACCAAGATGTTCCTGGCAAGTTGAAATTTCTTAGCCACATTGGATTGGGTGTGAAATAAATGTGCTTTTTTATGTCCCCGTGACATTTGTCTCAAAACGTTTCTGAATTTGAGACATTTCGGTTGCATATTGCAATCAATAATCAGTGCTGCAACGTGCTTATTTGCTTTCCTCTCAGAGAAAACCCTATTCTTCCGATTTGATGTTGAGTGGGTTTGGCTGCGTTGTTACCAAGTGCTGGATTAAAAACCATATACAACTTCGACGCAATCAAAATGGACGAACAACTTTTCAGCCTTATCCAGCCGTGCTTGAGAACCGCTGTCTAGCTTGGTGTTAGAAGCTGAGTTGAGACAAGTGGAAGCCAAAGCATTTATAGACAGCCTTCTGATAAAACGTTTATGGAGGTGTTTCTTCAGTGTACAAGTGTTTGGGCATTTTTCTGTTGTGTCGAAAAATATATATAACAAGGTGGAAGCTTAGCAGTATACCTCTCGAAAAAAATTCATGGCGTCAAATGGCTGTCTTCGGTATGCAGCTTTTGTGGGGTTAAACGCCTGCCAAAAAACAGGGTATTCTTATTATTAAGCTACTGAGGGACGCGGTCTTTTCATGGGTCTGGTCAGTGACCCAAAAACGTTTAACACATTGTGTCTAACATGCCTGTTTTACAAGAGTTATCTTTGAGGCAGAAGCACGGCCTGGAATTCATGACTGTGATTGTTAGGCCGGATAAATTGTTTGGTGTCCAGACATGACTCCCCCATATACCGGAAAGCATAATAGCTTGCTACAGAGGCGGGCATTACAACAGCTGCTCATAGCTGCTTGGCTGTACCCTCCTTAGCTTAGTAACAAACCCAAAATTTTCGTTTATATTTAGCAAATAAGACTTAATGAAACGGCTTTTCTGCGCTCCCAAAAATACGTATGGGGTTATTAACCAAAATGATAGTACAAATGTCAAATGCCGGACAAAAACATGTCACGTTCATGCAAGTATATAACTGAGTCGTTGTAGGTATAATTTATCAGCCAGCTTTTTCGACTCAACCAGCAAGTTCTCTGATAATACATAAAGTCTTTTCTACATTTTTTGTGAAAGAATCTCGAGCGGCTTTGTTTTCACTGACCTTGGATTCGAGTTAGGTTCACTTGCCCTGGAAAGCAATGAAGAGGTACTTACCTGTCGCCAGTCCACCTGTATCCCTCCAGTCCCCTGAGATTAGTGCATGTACATTTAAACGATTCCAAGCACCCGCAAACAAGTCATAAATTGGGTATTGGCTGCTAGAGGTAATGCACCAGTGCATCTTGAACAGCTCTTTGAAAGAAATTGCTCCAAAGCTTGATAAATATTCTCCGACAGCCATAATAGAATTCGCTCTTATTGGGGCTCATCTGGTAGGTGTAGTTTTGGAGTTTCTGCCAAACGTATGTTCTGATCAGGTTATATTCAAAAATTAGCAGCCATCTATTTTTCGTTTGGAAATCTCAGGGCCTGCCTCAAGTCCGAGTGACAACTGTGATATAAAATGTTCCGCGATAGCTACCACTATTTGTACTACAGCTATTTCAATTTGTCAAATTGAGTAAAACGAGAAAGATTTCTATGTGTTTTACTCTCATTTGTAGTATGTCTTGATGGGCTTTCTAAAAGTCAACCAAAATCAACTTACTGCGTTCATCACCGCTTTCGTCGACATTTGAGAAGGCAGTAAAAAATCACCGGTCCTAAATTTTCACGGAGTAACAAGAAGAAAACCAATTGTCTTGAATAGTTTAACAACGCACTACCAAGTCAGTAAAACAAAATGTACTCCTAGTGGCAAAAAACTACAGACTGAACTTGCTCTAAATATTGATTGAATCAATGTTGATTCCTTGGCGGAGAAAAACAAGTGCAAATGTATGATATACTTGTCTGCCGATTGAATGCCAGTCGGTCATACAACTGATTTTTCTTTGATGTGCATATTTCGGGTAGCGGTGTGAAGAAAAAAAAACAATTATGATTTACTGCTCAATAGAAGGCACTATTTAGGCAACTAACATAACAACAACAATACGGGCGCAAACATCAGAATACCAAGGATAATGTGAATCTCTGCACAAACAATCCATGGGTTCGTTGCCACATGGTGTGCTTGCGGATATAAACGCCCTTTTTGTGATGCAGCACACACCTTTGTTGTCTTCCTGCGTTGCCGATTGTAAGTTCAGTTGTTTGAACGCTTCATCCGCAACTTATTTTCCATCTATCATGTTTCAAACCAGATATCCACAGTGTGAAACCGAATCGAGTTATCATTCTTCAGCATATCGGTTGCAATAAATTATTCACTATGTAGTACCTAATACTTTGCTGGTGATGCCGCAGAATTGTATGACCAAAAGTTTACTAACTGCTTTGCGTAGTTATGTAGTAAAGACGTACCTATCCATGCCTCCAGGAATTTATATCCCCTATTGGTGGGTAAGTATTGGTGGATAATATGTCAGGCGGTTTGCAGTCGATTTGGTTCTGAGGTCCAGTGAACTTTGTACATCTCTATCGAAAAAAGCTTAAAGAAGCAGCTCTTATTTGCTTTGGGGTTCTAACATTCATACTAACACACAACTAACGTGATATTGATGATTGTTAGTACCATACTTCGAAGTTCCTAGAGACTCTGGGTTTCACCGCCTAAGCATTTTACATTTATGAGTGAAATTCATTGCCATATGGCATTACGGAGTAACACTCCGGAAGATATGTTTTTGGACGTAGTGCTAGGCCTAGTTGATATACTCTGCTAAAGCAAAGCCAATTCTAATGCCTATATGTTAAGTCACGCTTCAAAATGTAGCGGACAGTTTAGAAAACTTCAATCGTATCTGGTCGATTCAGATTACCGAAGGGAACTTCTGACGTATAATTGGCGGCCGTGAAAAACGGAAGGATATAGTTGTTTACAATTTAGCGGGTAAACAGTCCATGTATGAAAACGTTATATAGTCCTCTGTTGGTTAGTATGCATCCAAGTTATTTATGTGGCTTTGAATGTATAATATTTACCAGAAGGTATATATTGACTTGTTGACGTCGGTGCTCTGCAATCCAAAGGTGGACTGTGATAATTTGGACCAATTTACTCACCAATTACCATGTATGCGAATAGCTTTGGGGAGCAGTTCTGCATCCCATATTTCCACTCTGACCTGATTAATTCAGGTAAATGTTGTTTTCACTTCTGTGTGGTAGTAATTCGCAACAACAAGCAACAAACTTTTCGAGTAATTTTATCGAGTAATTGAATACGCTGCGTAAATATGCTAGTATGCTGTGGTTTTTTATCGCTTTCATGTATAACGCTGTATTTCATAACCTACATCCCTCTCCTGTTGTTCATTTGCTAAGGCAAGCTACTTCACTGAGCAAACTTTCAAACTCCAAACATCTGAGCTACTAAACCAGGCAGAAAAAAATTTACTCAAGAATTGATAGACGATCACTTCAATTTTATTGCAATGTTTGATAGTAAATTTATAGATAACAAAAAAATTAATTTATCGGAAATATTTTGGCAAATTTTCCAGATCCATGTTTTGCGGTTATCGTCTTCTCATCTTCCGACACCATCCTGCACATTCATGAAGATTTACTGCCTAGAGTGGACCGCTCCTTTGAAAAGGCTACAAAATTATTCGTCAACAGGACTATACTGAATGTGATCCAGCTGTAAAACGACCGTCCCCCAAGCAACGCTAGCTACACAATTTTTACGCTAGAGTAGTGGTTTCACGCTCGCTTCGCAGGTTGGAGGTTCAACTCCCGGCACAACAAGAGCAAACACTGCTCATGCCCCCTAAAATAAGAGCAACTCAATTCCAGTGCATTTGCTCTTCAGCATGGACTAACCAAAATCATTGTACCAGGTCAAGAGTACGACCATAATTCAAGATTAATGACAATGGAAATTCCTAATCCCCGCCGCCATCCTGAAAGTTTGAAATACGTATTTCAAGTACACGGACTGCAAAAGTATTTTTTAAATCCATATTTGGTCTGTGCCCACTCAACCTATTTTCTGGATAAACTCGCTCCAATCCCCTTGAAATACTTAGGCGATATAAACGTGTGACCTGTTGTGGACGTCACCCACGCTGCCCACTAGCAGAACGGCTGATGTGCCAGACGAATGTGGTGAATTCAGTATGAAGTCTCAGGACATAAGTGTAGCGGACAACAAACATCCTCGTAAGTGACAATGCACCGCTCACCAAAGCGGAACTCAAGGTCTCCCCTCCAACCGTAAGCACATATATTCCTTCGTGCTTTATGCATACGGCGCTCGTATTTTAAAGTAAGCAAGAATAACTGGGGTCTGAATAGGCTTTGTCAGAGAATAAGATCAATGGACGAACACACAAAAGTCTGCTTCAAGCTCGGCCACAATGGTTAAACAGTGGGCACCACCCTGCAATTCATTCAGGTTTTGGCGTAACCCTGACACACTCTGCTACACCATCGCATATATGTTTTTTTTCCACGAACGTTTAGCCGACATATTGACTGAAATTGTACAAAACTGTCACGAACGAGATGGAAATAACTAGAAACGTGCATACAACCCGTAACAATCGCAAATTTCACCTTCGGATATTTGCACCATAAATTCTCGAGTTTTGTGCATTTGGACCTCCATTTTGAAAAGGAAACTTACATTTACGTCTTGAACCTGTGATTGATAATCAAGCTTCAATGGATCCCTGGTGTAAATCGGCGAAGAATACCATTGGGTGTAGCATGAAATCTATAAGTCTTACTTTAGGTGAACGAAAATTTCAGTTTCAAGAAAACTGCAATAATCTTCGTTTTTTTGTCATTAGTCACACATAACAGTATCACATGTTACATATTCCATTCGACTTCATTTCTACCGAATGTGGATGTTTTAAGAATGGATTCATTTTGTTTGGCGCAATTGTGGCGTTTTTTCCTTCGTTTTCAGCCCACCTGTCCTTAATCTAGCTATCAAAAACCCTTCTCTCCATGTTGTGCTGGTTAGAGAGTTGATCAGTAGATTTGCTCATACGACGCCATATGTTCAACACTCAGGGAACCATTTGGGCCATTTGTCTCTTTCAGTGAGACAAAAAATGGTCCCTTAGCATAAACAAGCCAAAAAATTGGATCAAACCAATCGTGTTTGTCGAAGTAGTTTTGTCGCAACCTGGTGTTTTGTGACACACTGACAATGCAGTTCTTAAGTGGATAGATTTATAAGCAAATGGCTTGTTAGTTATTCCGTAGTTTGGGCTGTGCTGGCATTAGTTTTGGCCTAACTCATTTCTTGCCACATAGATAAGTGAATGCCACATGCTTCATACCTTCTGGTAATGTAAACGGTCAGTGACACCACAGCAGTTTGGATAAAGTGTTCTAGGGCAATAAAAATTCTGGGGCACAGGATTACATAGTGCCTCTTGTCTAATCATTAAAATAAGGAGACGGTTCGGCAACAGCACCCGTTTCGACTGATACCATACAGTTGACGTTCTCGTACGACTCAGGTGAGTGACAAAGATACACTCAGACCGACCCAGCTCTTGCACACTAAACTCCGATGAGGATACTAAAGTTCTACATAAAGGACAAAAAAGCTGGCTTCATAAATCATTTTAAATTTTAAAATACGAAATAGTTAACACCACTTATGCCAGACTATACACCCACAAGGTTTCACGACCAACAGGGGTCATCCCTCACTTAGACTAAATAGGAAGTGAATCGTCGTATGAAGTTAAACGATTTTACAGTATATCGTGGCTGAACAGTAGCTAGCTTCTCTCGGGCCGCCGTTTTTCTTCTGTATATCCTTTTGAGAGCAGCACACTGCAAACAAGCGTGCTCAGATTGGTATGATTTTATCTTTTCAAAGTTGTTCTATCCTAACCACCATGCACCACGAGTTTATCTGAATATATATACACAATCGATACGCCAAACTGAGTGACTAACTAGGACGGTTTGGTTTGTATCTTCAAGTCACTAACCAGCACCTACGGATTTCAAGCTAGAGAGATAACCGTTAAAATGTTTGAGATGGGGCCTCCACAGATTCTACTAGTAACCAAGGGCTAGTGAATGCATACACACATTACTCTTGTGAAATAGGTTGGGACAATTTCTTCCCGAAAATGATGATGTTTAGGGTGCACAGAAGATGTACCTCTGCGTCGCGCTTGTGTTGTAAATAAACCATAGAATTCTAAATAAATATGCCGTAAAGATATAGCGGAAGCAGGACCTGATTGGTCTTCACTGTTGACTGAAAGATTGTGAAATAATTTTCACCTCAGTTATGTATACGTCACTGCTTGATAACAGACACAAAGCGAACGAAGATATCGCCTGTGCTGAATCTTCCCCATTTGCGCAAAAATGGAGTGGGAAAGGAAGAGAAAACACCAGTCACTGGGTTTATCGATTTCACGTGACTGCACTCGGTGATTAGTCATTTAAGCTTGATTAGGCCGTGTCAACCGACACTCAAAGTGTTAACAGTCCTGGAGATAGACGATAAGCTCGTCTTTTTCAAATATAGTCTGAGCTTGTGGATAGTTGTTTTCGGTTTGCCTAAAGCCGAGTGTTGTGAACGAGCTACAACACATTCAGCGGTCGCCGAAAATGGTAAAAGAAAGCTTTTTGAATGGAAACATGGGCTACAATAATTTGGGTTTATGGTATAATCATGATTTTTAAACTAAATGTGAAGATTAACGAAGTTATTAGTCATTTAATCACTCGTCGTGTGCGCTGCTTCCTGATCAGCCCGTACAGCCAGATAATCGGTAAAAAATAATAAGATTGAACTTTCAGTCGCGTGAGGTAAACCAGATCTCCGGGAGGTGAAAACAGCATAAATTTGGCCAATTCAAGCATGCTACACTAGCAAAATGGTATTTTCCATTCAATTTAGGAGAAACTATGGATACAATGTTTAAAATGTAGACTGTTTAATTAGGCTGACGGGTTTTATTAAATTGCATTGCCGTTAATCAGAGTGTTGTATGATTCTGAGAAAGACCAGGCTACTCTCGACTACATCTAAGGTTACTTGCAAGGCAAGCAGTTACAGTATGGTCGTCCATCGAGAGTCCGGTTTTACTATTCGCCTTACATGCTCTTTACAGTTTCTGACGGCATCTTCTAAACGGGCTATTTCTAGCGAGCTGACTAGACTGAGTTTGGGGCAGAATTAAGTCCATTGTAAAAAACTGTCTCTCTCTAGTTCAAATGGCAACGTGCCCGAGTTTATGAAGTGTTCCAAAACCTTCAGGGTAGTACTTTGCTGACACAAGCCTATCAGTCCTAGAATGTTTAGGAATGCTTTAAGGTCCGGAAGGAAAGGACCAATGAATGATCTTCGATCTCATCGGTTTTGACCGAATAGGCCCTTCCCGTTCGACATCACAGAGGAAACTCTCTCTGTTTGCTTCGAAGTTTTTTTAAGGTGTTGCAGTAATGAATTGTTAAAAAACGCACTATGTTACGCAATGGAAAATCCCAAATTCCGAAACCACAGTAACAACCTTCTAGTGGAAAAACTGTAGAAAATATCATATTTGCTTGATGCAGTGCGATGACGTTGGTAGTGCAGTTTTTTTACAATATTGTCGTGTACTTTTGGACTGTCAGTCCGCAGGACGAAGCTGTCTGTCAAAGTAAACAACGCAAATGTACCTTTAATATGCCAAAACAAATGGTTCACCATGCACTTTGTTTTACCCAATGAAAGTTATTTACTGAATATTCGCCAAGAAGATACAAGTTCAAACTTTTCCAAAGTATATATAATCATCAGGTTGTGACCGCTGCAGATTCAAACAACTAGGTTTATCTCAATTCGCTATACAAATTCAATGTATATCCGTATTTTTTGAGAACTGGCGGAGAGGGGGTGCATTCCCAATAACTACACTTTGTTTTGAGCCCAAACATATTCCTAGCAACCATATTTCGACGTCGGAGGACTTGGAATTACCCAGTGGGAAAATTGATACGCAACTGTGCATCTTCTAGGTCATCGATAATTTGCAGCAGAAATTATACCTCCTTCGGTGTGTGTGTATTTTTCTAATTTATTCTATGATGACTGATCTCCCTCTAAAGACGATTCGGACGAAGTGACACTCTGATACTCTTCAGAATTTGACCGACGATGCATTTAAAATAGTGTTCAATTATGGTCTGTGAATTTTGGCACTCCTATGTAATTGGTGGACACTAGGTAAAATCCGGTGTGACATATGATACCTGGAATTCAGTCGGACTGTATACCATCCAGAATACAAGACAAGGAAACACCACTCTTGTAAAGTATTTTTGCGGATGATGATTCGCCTAAATCACTGCACCTAATAGAGAGCATGCTTGGAACAATTATACCGTTATGTTGGCGGTAGCTGCAAGCAAGTTTATTTGTGTGACCAGGATTTCGTGAGTAGTAAGAATGGGTGCGGCATGTGCAGAATTTGAATTACGTTGCTCTCGTTTGAACAGTTCTCCTGTCTTGGGCGAATTATTCCGTTAATAACACACTAAAGGGCGTAATCAGTGCACTCAATTTTTATTGTTGTTAGGCCTCGAAAGCTATGGACATACTTGGTCGAGTTTTAGCCTCAGTTAGAAGTCCTTACCGGTGGGTCAATTGGCAGAAGGATCCCTACTGCGTTGAACTTCGAGGCGTCGTTTAAGTTTGAACAATTTCTAGAGGGGATAATTCTAGCTTATCCTGGTTAAACACTTGCAGCACGATCGCCTCGAATGTAGGACGTCGCGAGGTTGAATGCAGTTGTGGCAGCGAGCATGTACCTTTGATGAGCTCTGATAAGAGCAGTACACGAGCGAGTGCTTTCTATCTTGTGTGTAGACTGATAATAAAAAAATTGTGCCAGAAAAGAAGGAACACTGTTTAGATGTGCGTGTGAGTGTTCTCAGCGTGTTAACCAAGGTGTGCACTTGCTGCTGTATCTGTGCTCTGTATGAAGCTATTCATTATTTCGTAGTGTACGGTGGACTGAAGTGTATTCACTTAATTTAGGTCTTGTCATTCAACAGATTTAACGGAGATATTTGAAAAAAACTGCTTTACTTCTGACTTTGTCGCACGTACGTATTTTTTGCTTGCTATCCGCATTTACATGGAATCATTTTTTCCCTTTCAGGCATACATCGCAATCGAACAAGCCTCGGTGAAGGGGAGATTAAACGGAATCACCGTTGTGAGTGCTTTTTTAAATGTGATTGCTTGCCGAATAAGTTAGACCGTTATGTTTCTATGAACAGATTATAAGAAGACACCGCAGGTTTTACAATTTGTCGCTAGTGGAAAATGTCTTGTCAATATTTCATTCAGCTCGAAGAATTCTGCTCCGGCTCTTTCACGTTTTAGTGCCACTACGTGAAATGGGCCTAACGGAACACTGGATAGGTGTTGAGAGATCATTCGGAGGCATTTTTTAGTAAGGAGCTTCATTGTGGTACAGTGGTACAGTGTGCACCGATCGGCTGGAACAGCGGGTGAATTTGGCCTCAGGGTTGGCTCTTGCTTCAACTGGATGTAACTTATCAAGGTCATCGGACTTCTAACCAGAGTTATGACAGGCCCCATCAAGTCGGAAAATGTTTAGAAAGAGAATGCCTCCTGAAGTGAAATTTTCCAGCTTTGCGAACCAGTTTTGGGATGTGTGGTTACTTGTGTACCAGACTATAAAGAGCTAATGTGACCCATTCCCAATATAACCTCTTGATGAGCGTCGTTACAGATAAAACAAGAAGTATAGATGACAATTTTGCTATCTCAACACACCAAAGTTATACCGATATATCGTTCAAAGTAGGAATTGTGAAATATACGGAACTGAACGCTTGTAAGTAAAATCAGTTGTGGTTTTCATGATTTGTGGCAGAAAATTCGGTGAAATGCTTTCTCGCTGGAACCACATCACACCGAATTGGCCGATTGTGGATACAGAACTAGCCTATGAAAATTCTAAATCCCCAACCTTTGACTACCGTGCTAAATGCTGCTTATGAAACAATAATCTCTTAGTAATCTCGGAGAATATTAGATCCCACAGTTCGACAACACTTTTTTGGCTAGGAGTCTGACGTAATCATTCTGCTAATCCGATCAATACTGCTCACTGGTAACCGATGGTCGGGAGAGAAGCGTGATATTGCGCTAGTTTTCAGAATTTTATTTGCTTCATCCTCAACATCAAAGTCTATTACCCTTAGCCGTTTTCCCTTTTATTTGCGCCTACAAACAATTGAAAAATCTTACTCATTGACCGCCATATCATCTCTTGATAAAAGTTCACTGCACTCACAGTGTTATCAGACTTTTTAAACTGGTTTGCAACTGTTCGTCTGATATGTCTTCCGTTATTGTAACTTTCTAAGTACTACTAGTTTCGCTCCTGTTTGGCGCCGCAAAATTAACAATCAATCAGTTACAACAGAATTTAAACAGCCGCATCAGATTGGGTTGCCAACGGTCTGTAGTTCAACTTTTTTTAGGTTTCTAATCGTCATTACACACACTGAGTGGTTTGCGATTAACGTTCATCTCTCAACCTCTTGTTCTGTTAATCTGCAGCTCCATATTTGCCAGTTAATACCTGTGTTCCTCTTTCATACAGCGAGCAGAACGTTATGGCGATTAATTAATGAGAAATGACATTCATTTGTGTAAAGCAGAGAAGCAAATCGTTTGTTACAGACAATACATAAGAGACAGGATGTCGAGTCTGAACAGTTTGGCTTTTTACATGTGTGAACGTAGATGACTGACGCAGAGAATTCTACTGTTAGTATTTCACGATGTTCCACTCTTGTTTGGTGGAACGGATGGAATCGCGCAAGATTTATCTTTTACGAATTAAATCCTAAAAATATTTGTACCTGGTAATTAGGTAGGAAATCCAGGGGATAAAATCTAATTCACTTTTGAAAGTAGGGAAAACGTTTGTGGTCCTAGACAGACTATATTTGACGGAGAGAGAACTTAAAAGTAGACAAGTCAGCAGATTGTTTGATCATCTTTGTGCTTTGTAGTCACTGTAATAAAATACAGAATTTTCTTCATGGAAGCAAAAAAGAAAGACGTCGAACTAGAAGGCGGATTCCACAATACCATTGTCCACTAAACGTGCAATTAAGTGGGGTAATATGCCCCAGGGAAAAAAAACAATATGCGTCGGCTGGTTGCTTTAACAAACGGTGTAAACGAGGTTGGTGAGCTTCACCCAAGAGATATATTTTATCTCCGGCGTCGGTTTCCAGATAAACTCTCATCAGTAGCTCCTTAGAACCTGAAAAATGAGTCGATCTATTGGTTGGCATGATGTAATTTGTACTATTCCACGCATTCTCCAAGTCAACGGAAGTATCAGGTTTGCAGTCTCATGACCAATACTTAAAGCGAAAAATTCCATCAGATATATTTCAGCGGTGAGGACCAAAAACGGTAACCCAGTTCCATCGCACTGCCTTGGGGGATCAGTCCTGGTGATAAACTGGACTAAATTGGAGACAATGACTCCCGTAGCCCAGTTATTTTGAAATTCCCCCGAAGCTGCTCCAACAGTAAGGGGGTGTTCGTGTACGAACATGTACCCAGTGCAGCTTGGTAACTTTTTGAAAGTCATCAGCAGAAAAAATTTGCAGAGGAGTCAGTTTAAATGAATTACATGCATGTTTGTGTGTATCAAACGAACTCCAAAATGAGCTACCAAAGAATTTGAACCAATCTCATACCTCATAGACGATTATGAATTTGCATAACTGTTGTAGAATGTACCGATATCCACAATTATTCTCCCACAATTCAACCTAGAAGCTGGACATCTCAGAATCCGAAAGTCAATTTAACCGGAGAAAAGTAGTAAAGGAGACGTGCAAAGAACATTTGAGTACACCTTAGTGAAGTGTTGTTGAACTGTTGTTGAAAACTTGTTAAAATGTTATATGCACTTGATGTGATTTCATCGAGTGGTCTGGTGAGCGAAAATGAAATCAGCAAATGATTGTGGAGTTTCATGCCTAGCCGGCCATTGCACGTGGACTACATGCATGGTGGCATACGGCGAAAAGTAATTACAGTGCTTGGAAGAATCCCCGGAGAGATACAGTCATAACTATTGGCGTCTGATCTCATCTTTTAAGACATGGGGTACGTTGGCCAAACATGGAATATAAGATGTGATGGCTCCAAACATAGGTGGCTTCTGGTCGCTCAAAGAACTAGACCGTGCATCGCCAGTTTGTTGGCCCAGGTTCGACCCAAAATAATACGATAAAATCGGACCGCACACCTGGTCTTGATCGCCCGTCAGCATGCTGTTCCGGAGTTAAATCCAAATGAATCTTTTAAAGGGCATGCTGTATGCTTTTAAAGGTTCTTGATTCAGTAGCGTTGAATGTGGCCACAAAGTGATTATTAGCGTTCCACCAACAGTGACGACATCCCTATAAATTGCTAGACAAATATATAAGGTACCTATGCTGACCTATACCAAGTGCTCATCCACAATAAGGCTATTATCTCGGTTATCCAAATTGATAATATATATGTTCAGCGATTACGCATACTAGCCGTTCTTGGCGATGTTCCGGAATATAGGCAACTCGGATGCACTTTTCAGTTGTTGGTCTGTTTGCCGAGCTTGGCAATTAGATTACAAACGTTTCATCACCAATCGAGGTAACATCGTCAGTGTTCCACTGAACCCCGCACTGACGATATCACCTCGAGTGGTGATGAAACCTCTGTGATTCAATTTTCAAGCTCGCGCAAGAGACGAGCAACCAACTAGCGCTTCCGTTGGAGTGTATAGTGCACCCATCTGCTAAAGGTCAGTGGTCTTCCGTAAACTTAGAAAGGTTACTCTCTGCCGAATTCAAACCTTGATGCCTCCACCGCTTAAACTGCTAAGTCTACTCGCACAATTACCTAGTGTTATTTGATTTAATTTATTCTAGATTTCAATCGCAACAATATATCTCATTATTGGAGGCACCAGTTCAACTGACTACAGAGTATGTATAGAGCAGACTACAGGTAGTTACGATGTACACAATTTAATGAGGGAATATTCACACCATAACCAGTTGTTCATGCCAGTTGTGCCAACGTTGCTGAGCAGTCAGGAAAACGAAACTGGTAGTGGCAGTCACAAAAGAAATGTAATGGACCTGAAGGAGTCTCCGGTTTCGGACTTATCAAAGTTTTCGCTGACAATTCCAACAGTATTTGGTCACTTACCTTATTCCTACCCGCCGTTCATACAAACCAGATTGCATTTCGAGTGTTTTGGCATTCAGCTATTTGACCACACATGAATTGGCAACCCAGTCACCTCCGTGGCAGACATGATAAGTACCAAGGGTTTTGAGATTCTGTGGTAGATAATTATCAGGGAATCCTTCAAAGGAATGCAAAACAACTGGAACGCCTATCTGAATGCTTCCTTTTCATCAGAGTACCACAACTTTTCTGCACATACGCGAAAACAAGCAGGAGCGTTTCTGATTGGTTTTATTTCAACTATGTTTCATAACACATTATCATGACCTATTACTCACTACAGATAGTTTTCCAATTGCCAATTTGGTAACTGTTGCGAAAGCTGACCAGGTACTACGCCAGTGCAGCCGGTTATCAATCGAAATGTTTGAGTCCGTATTGTATTGCCATCCTAAATGTCCGGTTGGTTCAATGTGTGTGGGTGCTCCTCGGCAGAAACGGTGGATCAAATCGATCGAGGATTAGGAGCCCAAATATCGTCCATGTCTTGCTCCAGTACGAGAATTCAAACACTATCATTACCCCAAGCAAGGCGCATTTATGTGCATTTGTAGATATAAATCATTCCCTTCATGTTTCTGAATTATTCGAAATGTGACGTCGGCCTCCGGTATCCGCGAACTAAACTCTTTGCTGACTTTTTACTTGGCGGCTCTAATGCTGTCGAGGATTACGGAAATATGAACACAACGCTATATTAATATTATTCCTTAGGGTATTTAGTAAAGTTACGAATTCCAAACCAGAAACCGGTAAGAAGAAAGAAAGCGTTTTGAAAAGGATTGAGGAAAACACTAAATAATTGATCCGCAATGGTTTAGTGTTCATCAAAACAAATGTTGTAAGAAAGCCAATGACTCACGAAAATAGCTGTTGGTTAAGTCCAGCTTGTATTCTTCAGATAGAAGAAATAAAATCTGGGGTCCGCGTTTTCTCCGGAAATTCCAGGGTTTCCCTGAAACATCTCATCATAAATATCCGCGCCCAGCGAATGAGCCGGAATGCGAGCTATGAGTCTACCACCACTACAGAGTTGATTGCCTTGCTGTCGGCTAGAAATATGGTCCGTGTATGTCAGAGTGCACACATAAACATTTCGCAGTAAATTGGTCTGGGTTTAAACCTAAGATCACGATTGTTTAGACTCATCCAAATTTTGCTTCAGCATTGTATTCAATCTCCGTTGCTCAACTGAAGACATACGTATAACTTTTGGATGATGGTTTCGGGGACTGGCTTCAAGTGCTCTCGTCTGTAGTGCCGCTTTCATATACTATTACACTGTTGTTGGTTCCTCGGGAAATTTTGATAAACGGAATGCGTACACCATATTGGGACGTTTAACTGTCTCTGTGAGCGAAATCCAGAGGAACATTGGCTTATGGTGTTGACATTGGCAAATACAGCAAGAGAGCTGGATGTATTCTGGTCTAGATAGCTAGACCTAAATGATCACTGATCCAAACGCATTTTTTAAGGCGGCCATGTGACTTGCCGACGTCAAAATCCATGCGTACACTTTACTGTCGCGCGTCGTAATTATGAGCTGCGTGCCATCAGCCTAGCTTAATTCTCAACAGCATGCTGTCTCGTATTCTTTACTCTCATTGGTAGTTGAGTCAAACTGAGATGCCAGTGGACCGCACGCAGTGGTCATCAGCTCTAATTCTACTTCATAGTGCGTAAACAAGGCTCAGCCGTCAGTAAATGAGAGCCTACGGATACTGTACTCATGCATATATGTCTGGGTCACACTTAAAACTGAATAAACCTTCACCCAATCAATCGCTCCATCCAGGCGCTACTGAGGTGGGAATCAACGCCCCTGCACAAATGCTTATTAAAGAGAGGCAGAGCAGCTATGCTTCACACCTATATGGTTTTCAAATTTGGTCGAGACTTTGCGCAGTTGTGCACGGTCTTTGATGTCAACACGGAAAGAATTGATGAGGCTGACGAACTGGTCTGTCCAGTGAAGCCTTTGGAGGACAAACAAACTGAACGCTTTGAAAGCCATTCTTCTCTGCGGAAACATGTTCCTCATTAATTTCGGATGCTATTAGAACCAAAAGTATAGGAAACATAATCCTGCTTTCTGTGCAGAGCAGGGTGATTATGTGATATTTATACTTGTATTGTCGGCATACGCAGGAATGTTTGTTGCATTCTTTAAGGCTGATGCAGTTTTGTCATCAGCTAGACTGTGTCTACTAGGTATAGGGTTCGTTGTGCATCGCCAGTCCACTCAGCTTGACCAGTTCAGGTCTTTGATTAATGTTAGCGCCGGTGAGCTGCTTAGTTCAAATCCACAGCTCCTGACTGGCTGACCACTGTTGAGTTTTGCTGCTTTTGAGCAACCAGCACTGAGTCAGATAATTCAAGGTCTTCCAGACATTAACCCTTGGTTCCCAGAGTTTCATCAGACACGGCGAAAGATTTTGCGATAATACCAACCCGCGCATGAATGAATCCTTCCGCTTCTCACGGTCCGTCAAGCATTCCTTAGTTTCCGCAGGTGTCTCAGAAGCTTGTGTCTGCGGCATAATGTCCAGGACTGTCCACATCGCAAGTAACACTCCACTGTCGTCCTTCATTGACCCGGCCAAATCAGCCTCAACATTTTCCTCCGGTTTTCCGCGTCCACGCCAAACCGGCTACTAAAATAACCCAACAAGAGGAAATCTAGCAAAGATGCACCTCCAATCAGCTAATCTTAGGATACATGAATATGAAATTTTTGATGCACGAACGCCAATGCGGGTAGAAAAATCCGTATTCAAAGGCCGGATTTGGACGCCCATCCTCCGCGAACTGATGTTTTTTCTCCGTTTCGCATTGTCTGTGACTACAAAATCCAATTCCTTGTTCCCATCGGCTTTTTGTATTGTGCTAATACAATACACGGAGTTTCCAAAACCAGTTACTTCAAGCCTTCTTAACTCAGCCAGTGAAGTTTTTCTGAAGGCGGCAAACTCCACTTCACAATGCTTGAGAATTCCTTCGAAAACAGCTGTTCGACTTTCAGCTCTCCCTTGTCAATCGCTGTCCAGGAGGGCCTCCACTTTTCAAGCCGTAAGGTACAAAAGATGCAGTGTTGTACTCTTTTGGGCACTTTGGGTTACAAGAGTAGGGGTGAGGCTTTTTCCAGCCAACTATGATTAGGGGCCATTTCTAATTACTCTGTAACACATCAAGGCCTAACCCAAAAGGCAGTGGGAGGCGCAGGATGTAGGGCCTAAAATTGTAGCTCTTAATCACAGTGTACACAGCTGATACCCTATGAGCTGCACCCTGCGCCTCAGTTTATTAGTTTGACTGTTTTGAAAAAGTGTGCCAGGAGCCATGGTCACCCGGTAAGTGGGCGGATTGAGGTGGCTTTTGGGTTGAACTTTTCTAACGCATCCTCTTTCGGGGAAGGGCGGCTTCGATGCTTACACGAACATAGAAATTCTGGTCGCTTGGGTAAAGAGGCTCACAGTTCTCACATTCATCTCGTAGCGAAGAAAACGGCCGTATTCTGCACGGGCCGCAATACGGCCTGCTTGCATTTTTAGACTGCTCCGAGTTCGCCTTTCGTTCACGGCAGAAAATTAAGGGACTGAGTTACAGCCTTTGTATCCCTGAGGTTTATTATAGCAGTAGAGCTCAGCTGCCATGTGAGGACGGTAAATTTGGGTCTAGCTTCGTATACCTATTGGTATAAATGGGAAAGTTGAACTCAATCGGTTCCATAAAAGTATGGATGCTTCAGCGTATTCTTCGAAACCGAGGTGATATCGCACAGTCACTTGAGATTGATGTGTGATCGGCGGACAGTGCATGACTACATCACATGTGACCACAAAGCCGCATCTCAGTTCTGGAAAGCAAGTTTACCGATTGCTAGGACAGAAGAGTGGTAGGTAGCGGAAGTAGACAGTAATCGTTCACCTGTAGTATCCTCCAGGTGCGGAAGATGAAAGCACGGAGGGTGCGATACTGCCTGGATGCTGAAGCCTAGAGAGGAGCAGTAGAGATTTTGTTGTTGGGTCCAAACTACGGACCTTCCACAAAATGCGTTCGTGCCCTAACCACTGAGATACTTGAGATCAAAACTGGACTGAACAAAATGAATAAATAAATGAATAAAATATTGGAATGAATGTTGATGAGTTATATTCTAATTACTGTACGTTCAGTGGGTGCAATAGCACGGTAAGTCTTTTCGAATCCATAAAGCTTTTCCTGTCAACTCGATACTATACGCAACTCCAAACTTTGGATCACAAAAGAGACGCACCAATTGGGGATGGTGGATTTTCTGGCCAGAATATGCCGTTTGTTTTTTCGTGTTCTGAACTCAAATTATCAAGCTGGAAGAGCCCTTTCGGGCTGTTTTTCTCGATGCTAAAATGTGAAACAAGTATCAGAAAAAAATTTCTTATGCAGTATTCTAGCTTTACCAGCAGTAGTGCCTCTTGGTTTCTGAACGTGTACTCTAAACGGGTGGTGTCGAACGCTGTCTGAGTCCTGTGTGACCTGTATCGTTATCCAACAGTGTTAGATATTTACGACTGATTATGCCCGTTTAGTTTTCATGTGTGTAATATACTAATAAGTACCATATTACAGGATTAAATTGAAATCTTGTGGTCGATTTTCCATTTGGTCAGCATCCGGTATCATTATCAGGGACCCACAAGTTGGAAGGCAAACTTGAATTCGTGTACGTTCGAAAAGCTTCTTTCAGGTGCCCTCTGAATTTGCACAAAAAACATCACACCCACTCTCATCATGTTTCAAAGTTCAAGTCTACGCTTGTTCCTTTCATCCTTAACCTTTCAGAGGGACAGTGCCATTTACACATTGTCCGGATGTTTGTCAGATAGACACATTTTGTCGTATGCATTCTGTGTCTAGTGGTATGAACTAGGCTCAAAATGGCAGACAGAAGGGATTTCTGATCCTTTGTCCTTTGCATAGCCGGACAATCCTGATAAACAAACAGCATAACGGACGATGTAGCAACCGGAGAAATATTCAAATATGACTGCTTCTCGTGCAGTTGGAAGTTAATAATATCAGCAAATAAGTCGCAATTTGATAGTTTGCAGATGTGGCCCGTCTAACTGCCATATTTGTAAAAGGGTTCACTCGGTTTCTCACCATAATACGATAATCTACATAAAAACCACTGTAAAATAACACTTTTTCACGCTTTAACTTGGCGACAAATTTACGTTTCTTACTCATAATTAATGGGTGTTATGAAGTCCTGGTTGCGGTTTTTATTCGCCATGTTTTTACGTCAGGCCCCACTTACTATCCTGTTCATAATCTACTTATTGCAAACCTTTGGCTACAATGAAATGACGGAGTGAAGAGGTTTACTGCTAGGCATATCACGCGGGAATATTTACAGGAGTGTCCTAATTGAGTGCTATTTTTCTTCATGAACTCTTTTCACGAAAAGTCTGCATCATTCTGTCTCACAAGTAAAATGATCCTCTAGGGAGGCAGATTCTCAGGCTTTAGCCCCCTAAGAGGGAGGTTCTTATAGAAAAAGAAGCATCTACTTTAATTTCAATAATTTTACTGCAGGAGTCTTGTCATCCCTCGCTTTCCCAATGCCAGATGAAACGTCACTTTGTCCATGGCAAAAAATGACAAAGGCAGGCTACATATGGAAATCATTCAAACATGCCCTATCCCTCCCTCATCGTTGTTCCTACCTGGGTGCTGTATTTACGGGCGACCACTGCTCACCCATGTGCAAACTAAATCGCCAGCCTGCTTGCTGGTCACGATCAGTTCGCACTGGAAATTGATGGTTGTATACCTGCTGCAAATCACAAAATGTCGGTATAGTTTACTCAGAGTAGCGGATATTCGATTTCTTTTAAAAGCAGAGTTAAAACGGTATCCGCGCGCCTCTACTTTGAAATTTAATGGCTTCTCAGTGTCTCGATGATATCCGTCTACAGCTAGCGTTCGCACCTATGCCGTTTAATGGGCCATTTTATACCGGCAACAAAATGGTGAAGAATATCCGAGATTCTCAATCGCCTATGGCCTAGCTTTTTTGGGCAAGAGAAAATGTTCCTTGGTTGACAGTCTGTTGACATTTAAATGATAAGTTTTCTGTTCTGTAGATTCCGCCAGCTTATCGCGGACGTCTTGTTTCCGACGTACATGATATCAACCCAGTACGGCGTCGTCAATTGATTCAACGTTCGAAGTTCTTCTCACGCAACCTTCTGAATCTTCCAAAATAAAATGTATACGACTTATATTCTTGAGATTATCACCTTCCAAGCCTCAGTGTGTAAACACACATTAGGCATTTCTGATGACTTTTCAAATAATACTTAACGGGACTCATATTCCATGGGACAGCCTTAAGAAGAAGCCACTGGTGATATTGAATGTCGCAGAGACTTGATCGTAATCAGCCGAGATGAGCGAAAAGGGTAGAACCTTCCTAACAGGAAAGTAAGCTAAAGCGAAACATTGAAATTTAGGGCACCGTGGGTCACACACCTACGGATTCACTAGACAGTGCTGTGTGTACAGAAATTATTGTGACAGTACATCTGGATGGTGTGATCTTGTCTAGTAGCTACAGCTTTTTGTCCGTATATCCGTATCGCTGATATACGAAGGTTCGCGAGTTAAGGAAGTAATATAATCGTCAACGGTTCGTGCGGCGGGTCCCATCTTCGCACTATGGGGATGCTTAAATAAAATCCAGTGTTCGAACCCTTCCAAAGTTAGACACCCCGCTTTGGCACTTTTTGAGTCATTCCTTGCTTCTCCTTACACAAGTCTGCTTTCACAACGAAGGGTTAATTTAGGCGATGGCTTTGTTTCTCCGGCCAGTTTTATAAACTCTAACAGAAGTGGAACTTATCCGTAAAAAACATGAACTTTGAGAGAATCGCCGAAAGAGAAGCAGCTGAAAGCTGTAGAATGATTATCACGTTGACCGAGGCTTCGCATTAGATGGTGCATTACGCAACAAGGCAAATTCGAAGAGTTCTGCCGAGAAACTGTCCTAAAACCAAGACTACAACCTCCACATTGGCAGAAACCCAACGGTGCGTGGACGCTAAAAATACAGCGGTTTGTAGATGAGGTTGCAATGCGCATCCCCAATCACAGTACCACACAGCTTATTCCCCCATGCTTCTACTTAAAGTGGCACGAAATATCAACATAGGGCGCGTATGTTTGGCTTGTCAGAGAAAAACACAGGGATATTTGGAGGATCAGGCTGCGTTTCGGGTTGCACTGGTTGACACCTTTAACCACGGCTAGGAACATTTCCTATGGACTCAAAGCCACATTTTAAATTAGGTTTGTGCTATTACTTCGTGTTATGAAGTGAATTATCGTATTTAAAATGCAGCTAATTCAAAATCGACCTAAACATTGTACTGGGTTTATGTTTTTCTGTTTTGCCCTCAATCAATTAGAGCCTGTGATGACTGAGTTTTATCGTGTATTCCTTTGTCCAAGAACAGTTGCTTAGCCATGTAATTAACCGGCACCAGGACAGGACATAGTGTCACTCATTCGTGAGTCACGGATCCAAATCACATGGTAAAGTGTAAACTGGTTCCTCGGGTGACGACTTCTTGGATGGAAGGTTCACTCATCTCGCACACTATGCTAACTAGTTACAAGCTAATCTCACCACTGATCGGCCACTGATTGCTGAAAAGTTAACCGTTCAAACTACTAGCAGGGGTATCGCAGATTCGAAATTCCCTGGTGTTTCGTGAGATGTTTACTACTAATTAATCCCAATAAATATGAATCAGCTGCATAATGCTTCTTGGCTATTCAGCAAATGTTGGTTTCATTTCAAATGAAAACTCTAAAACCTCTTTATACAACGAACAAAGATATGAATGACTAACTAGCTGGATAACTTGCCTCTTGTTTATTCATCAAATAAACCATCCGTTTTTTTACTCTCTAACAAAATACATTTATGGAGTATTTATAATCACTGCGTAAAATGACTCAGTTCACTTCTGGCTACTGTAAGTAATGTATGGAATCGATTCATTCCAGGATGGCCGTCGTGGTAGAGATGAGGTTCTCGCGTTAAAGCTACTACTGAGATCCTGTAGAGATATTTCTGATAGGCCATCAGTGTAAACTCTAAAATTATGGAACGTGAAAATGTGATGGTATTCGCCAACCCTTCGGCGACCGCTGTGAATGCTGGACCCAGGTTTCTTAGCATGAATGAGATACTATGATGGGATAATAAGATAAGCGAGAGAAGCAATCGCCTTATACAGTGGTTTGTAGGAATCTCCTGACGGACTAAGGTCTATGGGATTTATCTGCGTCACGCTAGGAAATTCGGAATAAATGTGACCAAAACGGCCTTCGTTAACCAGAGCAAATAGTGAATAACCGAAAGCTACATGATTGGGTTGAGTGTCACCAAGCGTGTAGCCGATTAATCACTTCCAAATTGTGAATATAACTAAAAGGCGGATGAGTGCTCAAAAACAATGAAATGCTGGACGCGCCAATAGAAATTGCCAGATTGGTTTGTCTAGTAGCTGGCTAATCGGGGCTTATCACCCTTGAAGTCTGAGAGAAACATCTGCGATTTAGCTCTCAATAACGTCAAAAGTGGTGACAAGTGCAGGCAAACAACCACACAAAGTAGCCAGCCAGCGTTAAACATCCTTTTCCAGACAGACTAATGAAAACGATTCTCCCGCCCTATGGAACTGCTTGTCCTGTAAAAGTTTCCAGCATGCTGGGAAACGTAATTTGACTCTCACGCCGCACTTAAATGGATCGAATTTTAATTTTCAGAGGCAAATTGATACACGAATCATTTTACATTTCTGTTTGCACTGAATCAAATCCGCTTGAAGCTCCAATGTCAAGAAAAATCTTTTGTCGAAATGATTGCAGTAATTTGGACTTGAAACAATCCGTTTGTTCTTATCAGTGCGACATATTATGGAGGAATAACGTCATCCATCAGTCCAGAATACATTTACTGGCTAAGATGAAAGAGTATGACAAAACGACTGACTACCATCCCCAAACACTTAACGTGTTTCTTACACTGAGTCAGATGTTTACCTCAGCTGATTTGTTTCCACATGTACCCGTAAACGGTTATTTTCCAGTTTCGGTTTCGAACGGATGAGTCTGTCGACAAGTCCAATTTAAAAATCCTCGAAAGAGGCTCCCCAAAAACGTGCATTATTCGCTTAGCTCCGGGAAATTATTCTATTTTTGCTTGACAACTCGTTTCACAAGATGCCTACACAAGCCGCAGATTTACTCTCTTGGAAACCAACCATCTAGAAAACCATATCAGGTAGGATTTAAGTCGTAAGTTTAAAAAACTTAGAAAATCAATATAATTCGACGACTATTGTGTCAAAATAAAACGAGTTGACATTCAAGCGGTAAATGCGTTCAATGGAAATTTGTTAATGAGGCGCCGAAGAACGTTTGTCAACATTCCGATAAATGTTTTGGAAAAAACTTATGTTTTCTTTCTTTCTCTGAGTTCGAATTCAGGCGAAGCGTGGATTAAAAGTGCAAGAAAAATTTTAAAGATTCTTCGGTTAAACAAGCCACTTAAGTGCGAATGAAGCCAAAAACTCAGTAGGCCTTTGGACATTGGAAATGCATTTATTCGTCAATGTGTCCGAATGTGTTTCCGGATGCTTGTACATTAATGACTAATACCGGATACTGTTATATTTAATCACGACAAAGACTGCGATGTTATAGTGATGACAAATCACAATCATATTTTCAATAACCGGAAAAATCCTTGATGATTGATCGAAATTCACTGCTTATTCCGCGCAGTGCAGCATTGTTCCATGAGACACGCAGCCAAAAAAGTTACAAACTTTGTTCTTACACGGATTTGTCGATAAGTTTCAGTACACTATATTAAGGCAATGGATTAAATAAGTATCACTGATGCGAGGCGCTCTCGAACTTTACGAACCTTGACTACTGTTGCTACCAATTCTCTCTCTCATTCTCTGTCAAACGTTTCGCAGGCTCAACAGTTGGCTTATAAAAAGGCTAGCCTCAGTGAGAATAGTTCCACCGTTTATAAGGTCGTCTTTGGAAATTTGGGTGGACTTTATGATGGTGCGAGAATTTTATATATTCTTTGAACACCAAACTGCTCCTCACTAATGTTGTCCTGCACTGTACGGTGAAATACTTTGCGAGTTTATACCAGCGAACGCATACCAGATGAATTCCAAAATCTTGCTGAGCTTCAATCATACGAACTCCGCAGTTGTACATTTAGGGCATGGCAAGGTCGTATGCTCCAGTTCAGCGGATGTTTTCTAGTCAGTGTGCGCTTACTTTGTCCCATGTGATGTAAGCTATATAGAACTATGCAGATGGTCACAACTCCCAAAACTTAGGAGCATTTGAAAATGAGGGTATATCGAAACATCCTGTTTCACTTGTAGCCAACAAGGCAGAATGTAACAATTTACAGGACGTTTTGGACTTTTACCCAGAAGACTCATGGACAGCTACTTCAAACGTAGAGAGCGATACCTAAAATGTTTGCAATTTTCTTCCAATGTACATAGGATCTTGGTAAAAACTATCGAAACGTACATGTTCACTATGTACTGAAGACTTCAAAAAACGCGGTAAGGACTTTACAGCCCAAAAGCTGATATTTAAAGGCTACCCAGAAATAAATTAACCTTTACAATGAGACAGGTCTAATGCGCGTAGCTCCTAACCAAATGTGTGCCAAAAACCTGCAGCCAGCACTGCATCGTTGCATGGATCTGCCTATTGTTCATTGTGGAATATACTTGACCAAACCAAACTAAACGTGATATAGCAGCTCATATTGAACCACGCACGTTATTTAGCAGCTCACTGCAGTTATAGTGACGGTTACACATGTAGTTAATGAGCAAACAAGTAAAGTAAAGGAAAGGAAACAAGTAAGTAAGCATCTGTGTTGAAGAATCCGCCAAAATTTGCCAAATGGAACACGAGACAATGATTAAGATAACGAAATTAGTGTAGTTGGCACAGCGGTAAGGTCCGTTCCAACCAGTGTACTCACCACGATTTATGGTGTGCGCGCGATCCCCTTCTGTTAGTCTCACGGTGATAAGTGGCTAGGTCTCGTAAGAAAGCCGTTGTGACTTGCTGTGATTGCAACAAAAGGTGATTTGTAATATGTTGTTCATCAGGCACGCGAAAACTATGTTTGGACGGTTGCACATTTTTGCGATAATTTGCCCTAGGTGTGCCAAGTAGACGAAACTACCAACGTGATGCGAAATGATCTGGTTGTTGGCATTTTCCCGAATGCAATAATGTCTTTTATAAATGCTCTCCACGGCCAACCATGATGAATGTTCTTACAGGCTACGGAAAGTTTGGGTGTGCGCATTCTTCAAATTTTAGATCCCCTGGCCTAATTTCCAGTATAGTGATGACAATACAAGGCATGGCCATGGAGCCCTAGCTTTAATATTCTGATTTCTAGGCTTTTTACTGGCTACTGGAGTGAGAATATTGGGTTGTAGATCTCGAAGCCTTTCGAAAGGTGTTGTTCCCACCATTCGGCAAGCAAATAAATGGAGGTGATTTCGTGTTTGGGAAACTAGCACATTTCATTGGTGTCTTTCTTATTAGGAATGATGACGATGAAGAAGAAAGTTTGGCTTGCTACTTTTATGACTCACCTCTACGAAGACTTTTGAGACAAATTAACAGGATATCCGGAGCCCAACCCGCGATATGTCACAAGTTCGTAGAAGCGAAAACACTTGGGAACACGCTAAGACAACCGGCTGGATGACAACATCAGGAGAATCACAAAAAATGTTGAAACACAACCGGAATGATCAAATTTTGGAAGCGGTACACTACATGTGTCCACTTAACTGCCTTCCATAGGCCACGGTTTTCCGTTTCCAAAGTTAGGAGTGGAAATTTACGTATTTTAAGCCAATATAATGTGGTGGACGACCATTCTTGTGCACTCTGCGTGTATACATCCAAGTAAGTTAGAAAGGTGGCTAACTACTGCGGGGCCAGATCCGCTATCTAAGAAGCTGATTGATAGTGATGAACCAGAAAGTTTTGCGTGATGGGCCAGACCACTGGCTTGGAATTTATGCAACAGGTTAACCTAAAGTTTTTTGTAAAACCTTAAAAGCTCAGACCCACGAGCGATTTTGTCTTCAGTAAAACCCAACAGACAATTGCAGAGGGTCCAGTTAACTATCGGTTCTAGCATGTTATCTTGATATCATGCGCCCGCAGACCAGTTTTCACAATATTCATGGAAAATGAAATGACACCAAACGGTTTCTCTGGATGGTTTACAAGAAAAGTAGATTGGATCCTAAAGAAATGGTAACACAGCTTAGTAGTCCCTAAAGTCCAACCCAAAAGAAAATGAATTGCCAAAGTATACTTAGAAAGACATTTTAACTTCCAAAAAGGTCGTCTCAACCTCCTCGTAGCCGTCACCATTTGGCATTGCCGGTCCATTACTTCAGTTATCAAGTGTGCAAAAACAGATGGATTTTCTGTTAAATTCGTTGATTAAGGACTGATGTGTTTAATTTTTGTGAGAGGCAGGACATTTACCAGGTCTATTTCATATCGATTTGAGTAACTGGCAAGTGTAACTACCGCATGATTACAGAAGACATGCAAATGCCTGTGTCCGGGCGGTACGATGAACAGCGCAGCAGCAATTTCATATCTTACGTTGATTGTAAATGAATAAATACGCAGTCGTATATTGAAAGAATGGTATTCGCATTCATACCACGTATACCAGGAAGGTCTTTAAGTGTTTAACCTGAACCTAAACCATACAAAATAGGGAACTGCTTACGCGCGGAAAATTAACCATGTGAACTTTGTCCACCAAATTGTCTTAACTCTTGAGGTGGAGACAAACTGAATGTGCATTCGCAACGCCTAGTTAAATGTCGCGGGGAGAAAAAAGGAGAAAAAACTCGCTAAACCTAGGCAAGATTACTCAAGCCACTAACTATGCAGCCAAAATATAGTCCGTCACTAACCGGTCTCCCTGGTTAACTCACAAAACGGTGGGCCTAGTCTAGGTGAGATGCCTTGTCTAATCAACCTAATCTAATCGTTGAAGGTCCTCAGTGTGATCGGCGACATCAGTAAAGGAATCAGCACCTATAAAACATTCAAAACGGCTCATTTTTATTGCCCCAAAGAAAATGATCAACTGGTTCAACTTTCAAACGCCGTTCCAGCAGGATTGGAGGGCTTCAGATGGAACACTTTCACATAATTTGTGCTAAACGTTAGCTCCATAAACCTCACACAAGCAGCGGTATAATGTGCGTTGACACACACGATTGTGCGAAACACATTCATTCACCAATCTTGCCTTTTCAAACGGTATAGGAAAGGGAATGGTTTAATATCTTATGATGTGCCTATTTTTACTATTTAGTCCGTCTGTTTTTCTATTTACTCCACCAAAGTAGGTAACTTTACACATCCCCAATCGGTTCCGAGCTTTGATACCTGTGTCAGATTGTCGTGATTTTAATTATGTCCATAATTTACCAGAAACTGATGTTTGGTCTGTTTGGTCTGCGTTTGCACATTAGTCACTTTGTTTAGTTTTATCACAATCTGACCGTTAGGTTTAATTTTTTTCAACGCTACCCGCTTGTTTTAGACCCCATTTTTTATGAATGAAAAACGTTCAGCCTGATTGAACGTATTCTTTGAAAGTACGTTTTCCCGAACTAATTCCAAAGTGAACCAATGCGTGATGTTTAAGTGAACGCATTTTGCACGATCTTGTCAGGCCGGCCTTCAAATACTGCAGAGAATTTCGGGCATTGTAATGTTTGGCTGTGCTAACTGTTTTAACACTCATTTTCCGAACTATTATTCATCAGACAAAAACAATGCGCCACCAGTTTGGCACTGTGTATAGAATGATGAAGCTACCATGTTGCCAGACTAAGTACTATCGACTGCATGGAAAAAAGGTTGTCATCGCTTAGACATGCTTGGTTTCCAAAACCAGTCACAAATAAAATTATTTAGTGGTCCCAATATAAATTTAGGACTTCAGGACAAAAGTAATTTTGGTTTTTTCAGCAACTTGTATTGTTTATTTGAATCTTTGTGGTTTTAGATCGTCAAGAAATAGTAAAAGTCAGTCCTTCTACCATAGTTTTTATGTGATGACAACACTCACTGATCATTGATGAATATAATACAGAAAACATTGACAAGTACACCGGTTTTCTTTGATTTTGCTCCCTTGCTCAAACTTAGTCTTCATAACAATTTTCTGAACCAAAGGGCTTACTGAATTATTTATCGGTTTCGACGCTAAATGCACGGAACATTTGAGTTGTTCGCTGGCTGAGGCATGGAATTTTTAAAAGTGGGTCCAAGTCACAAATAACTGTATGAATAAATGTATGGATGACTGTATGCTTTCACACCCACCGTAGACAATATCAGTTTTTGTTCGAACCGATTTTATGGTTCCCCACAATACCTTTAGGATTTTACTGAACTCCTCTATGGTCCGAACTAGCCCATAAATCAGGTAGACATATATGCGGCGTGCTGAACACATATAGTGACAACCAAGAACTCCTAGCACGATCTACAGCTGCAGGTAAAAAATAAATAAAACGACTTGAACTTCGAAACAATCTACCCTGCGTTTACGGCGTTCCTGGTGCGATTGTTTTTAATGCTAATTCATTTGTAAATTTACGTCACACTTCCGAATTTATGGATCGAAGCCGGATATTCATATTTCGATGGCCATTTGTCAAACCTACCCAAGGCATCAGGCGTTATAGCTGCCGTGCGTCTTTACTACCAATAGAAACTACCTGCATATGTACACGTCCAATAAATCGTGCCTAGCGATTATTATCTTTATGTAAACTAGGAAGAAGTGTCTTTTTGGAGTTCTTGCTATGAACGTTTGTACCTAACATTTAACTTCGCGATTCGTAACGACTAGAAAATGAATGGACGAGAGCTGAGTACTCAGAAAATCAAAGAGTTGAATGAGTAAAAGTGTTTAATAATCTAGGAGAATGAAAGGTAATAGTATGTTGACAATGGTGAATTAATTATTGTAGCCTCAACATGCTACTTACATAGCTTATAGACAGAATGTACAAGTGGAACTCTTGATAAGGTAAAGAAATACACACAAGCTGGTTACCGTACGAAAGTGACAGTTCTAATCTGAGGGTCTATCTCAGTCTGTTGGCACGCACGGAATGGTAGATTCGCTGATCTTTCCAAACTACACTGTTTGTATATACAAACATAAAGGGACGTTGTGGAGTATAGATTAAATGAACCTCAATCACTTCGCATATCAGAACGTCTACCGAGATGGTTGTCCAGATCATCACATACAGTATCAAAGTTCTTCAAAATTAAGCGTTTTCCTGATACGACAGTAGAAAATGAAACACTGGGTTCTTCCGAAATTTTCAGTCTGTAGATTAAGAGCCCAATTGTGTGTTGCATGGGGAATATTTCCTTTGGAATCGCCAACCCGAAGTTGTGTCCAAAAAAAGTTGCCTTAAAATTGACCTCCCCATGGTAAGAGCGCACGCTTAACAAAGAATAGTGCACCCTGCGCCCCTCATTTTTTAAAATTCCACTTTGCTAATCCGGTGAATTTGTTCTTCCATCACTTTCACATCCAAGACTAAAGTATGCGACTTGAGCTTTGTCCGTTATGTTACCTGTAAATCACAACATTCCGTCAACATGTTCATACAACGGCCCACTTCCTTACTCAAAACACATCATGCTACGCTGTTGAAGAGCTTTGGGCAGGCTGATAAACAGTGTATTCCGTCAAGAAAATATACCGCAACATCTAGGACATGGTGACAGCTGAAACCCAAAGGGGTCGTTCTGCAGCGCATTTACCTAAAGAATATCATAAACGAGAGCTTCATCTTGGACTCAGCTATCTCCCGTTAGCACTAACTTAGATCACAACGGGGCAAACTCCACCAGTGTTCTTTCATGTTTGGTTTTATTCTGTATGCGCTTATCTATGCTACGTTCAACCTGATGACAATGGACAGTCACAGTTTGACAGGAGCTGACGTATATCGGAGAACCCGTTGTCGATTCTCGATAATGGTCCCACGTAGGGTCATTTAGTTAAGATTTAGCCCTGATAGTTGCAGCTAACATCAGGTTTAACAACTGTAGTTATTCGTGAGTGCATCTGAGAATGTTTTCTTCGAAATTCATTTTACATAGTCCGCTACAGGTGCTGTTACGATCGCAAAATCATGTTTTGACCATATACCGTCTTTCGAGGGAAGCAGTATGGTTAAACTTTGTTTGTTGGCTGTTCCTATTTCTGTGTTCCTGCTAGACACACAGACCAATCACAGCAGCAGACTGCTCAATCAGCCTTGATTGTGCACGCTGAAAACTTGTTAACCATCAAGATGTGTTTTTTCAGACTCGAATAATTTGGTGGATAGCTGTTTCTAAGCTGCACCCAAAAAAATAATAGTTCAAAGAGGGTTGTTTTGAGTTCGCAAATAGAATGCTCTTGATTGTGATCCACGTCCACCTGCTAGATAATGATTTGTTGAGGTCGATTACTAAATACAGAGAGGATTTTGCGCACCTTTTTTGGTGTGTCTGCGTACACACATTAATCTTCTGCCACCATAGCATGCCTGGCTATCCACAGAGGTTGCCGATGGCCGCAACCTCTGTGGCGGCCAGAGGAGTTTGGAGATTCAATTTTCAAAACTTCTATTTTAACATTTCAAAACACCAAACATTAGAGACCCAAGTGTTTGACTAGCCTCCTGTAGTGGGACACAACAACTCAACAGCGTGTCAGACTTTATAAAGTCATGAATAAAATAGATTGGACCGCTGGTTTCAAATGATCCATTTGCTATTGGCACAGCATGGTACAAAAAAGAAGCACTGTGACCCCCGGCGCAATGGGGTAGTTAACGTACGTGATACCCGTTCTGCGGTGACAATCATTGCTACGTAAAAAACAACAGACATTACCCAAATCAGGACGATTTGTGAATAATAGCTCCAGATGGTAGTGGCTCAGTCAATGACGCCCAAATAGTGAGATCTTTACCTTTTTATATTAGGCTCCCCTGGACACGCACTCCAAAGTAAACTCATGCGAAAACGTATGGCAGATAATAAAAAGACCTGTATGCAACATAAACCGAGATCTTAGATACTGCGAGGACCTGCTGATAGGGATCCTGGACCCTTTTTTTTACTTCGACTGCACCCTAGTTGTCTATTTTCATGAGTATACGGAGCTACTTTCTTTAGCACTAAACTAAGCTGTTTGTTTTCCATCGTTCAGTATGAACCTTCAGAGTTTTACATCCATGCAGCACGAAACATGAAACTGCTGTAGAAATGAAATAATAATTGATCAATCTTTCCATTAATAGCGCTTTGAGTACAGTCAGATAGCACGTTGTGCGCAACCACAATGAACTGCTAACACCTGATCGTCGGAATCGTGCAGTTCATTAATTTTTTACCCTTTGATGTTTTAGAACCTGACTTTTTCATACCCTACCTTTGCATTGTTCCTTTGAAAAGCGTTTGAAATCATTGAAATCTCAGTGTCAAGCTGCCGAGTCGTTTTGTAAATGTGCTATCAGTCCCACACATTTCGAACCATCAGGCACCCTTACCAGTGCTGAAGTTGATATGGTAAATCCAGATAATAAATACTCCAGTACTGATTCTTGTCCAACCTAATAAAGTTTTGCATCCAACGTGTGTCCGATGAGCCCTATCTTGTTTACACTCACGCGTAAACTAGCGAATAATTATCTTGTTGCTTCTGGCTTGACGGCACAAAAGTAAACTCTCCCGAAGTTTGGACGGTATCGCTATGGTCTGGTGACTATCCGTTACCTTTCTTCAACTGCTCTCAATGGAACAGACAGAAAAATTGAATTGCTTGTACTGTGTGGAGAAACGCCATCCAAGTTTGGACAACCAGTTTTTGGTGCACAATAATAATTAGCACAATATCATGTGCGTTTATTCTGCCCCTTATATTCTTTAGTTGTTTGTTCATGATGGTTGCCATGGTCCTGCTTACATAGTTTTAAAACAAATGTGGTGAAGCGATTGCCACTTAAGCAAGTGCTGAGCAGTTAACGTCTGCGTTTCTATCTTAGTTCTGCATATTTAGTCTGTAATTAGCTAGCAAAATTATCGAGTACCCACAGTGTGGAGTTTAAAAGCACATAATAACCTTTTTGTAATCTTTATCTTCCTATGTCCCTCATGTAAAACGAGGATCAACGGATCACGTATGCAGAGATAGTTAAAATAATATCACATGAAATCTGAGGTCACAGACATCTTTCATAGATCTTCAGCTTCGACTTGATGGTAGTTTAATTATACCGCTCTGGTGAAGAGAACGACTTGCTTTTATTTGTGGGGCGTGGGATTCAGTTAAACCAAACGGATTCCTGCAGTGAAAGAAGAAACTACGCAACTTCCAACATCTCCCTTAAAGGACCCGTTTGCGTTGCGCGCCAAGTCCAACTAAATCCATTAGTGTGGTCGCATCTGTCGAATCGATAGCTTTGGGAGAACTATGAGATAATTGCATGCGCACATGTGGAGAGAGTAGCAAAGTGTTAATGCCACAAAGTGCTGTGTAAATCAAGCGTGTGAAACAGCTTAGAGAAAATACTAACTAATAATACACATGTGATTCTCGATTGTCCAATCGTGAGACAAGGTAATGTAACATACATGCAGCATATTAGGTAAATGCAGGAGAATCAAGCAGCCATTTTCCAGAGTTGTTCCAATGCCAAACGTATAACTCACTCAGTCCTAATGTAGCTTTCACATGAGTTTTACTCTAACAAGAAGCTGATTGCATCCACTTATCTACCTACTCAAAAAATTAAGAAAAGCGGCCAAAATGTTCAGCCACCTTCTAGGGAACATTCATATGGGCGCCGAAAGTTTTTGACAGCCCACAACCGTTTACGTCAATTTTGGGGCTCATCAAGTAGCACTAGTCCATGATCTTTCGTCAGCTTTATGTTGCATTTGTACTGCAACTGGGCGCAAGTTGTGAAGTAAACCCGTTTACACACCAATTTTGATTTAACCGGACACTCAGCTGAGTGCATCCTGAATCTCTGGTTTATGATAACCTTCAAGTAGCTGTGCTTCTTAAGGGCAAATTCAGGTTTCAGTTAATACGCAGTATCGATTATTAACCTTATGCGACTTATAGGGTTACTGAACTCGCTGTGACCTGTCTGCCGTTTCTTGGGCCTCATCAAGCGGGCAAGGTTTTCGAAGTTGAGTCACTGCTTTTCTGTTTGAACCATCCTCGAACCATATTTATTTGCACACTCATTTGATTCTCCACAAAGTAGAGACCACGTCCACCTTAATTTGACGTCAAGATGGTACAAACCATAATTCCGTTATTCTGAAGATAAATACTCCAGGACAATTTTTCTAGGCATGCTGCTACAGCGGCGTAAGAGAAGTCAGGCTTGGACGCCAAAGCCATTACTTCGGTCCTTTTTTCAGGTGACAGAACTTTAGTTCCTGGCGTTGTGTCAGGAATCTAGCGAATGCAATGCATCATGTAATGCGTGTTCAAGTTTTTATCGTTTCGTCTCTTTCGCAGCTGTAAAGGCTGCAATATGTCCTTCTACTTTTGACTAGAATGTGTTCAGATCTACTACACTCTTGTCCATGTGTGATGGCTCAAACGGCTTAATTTCTGGTGTGATCAATAAAGAGAAACACTGGAAGGTTGCAGCAAATAATGCCTAAACCGACTGCATAAACACGTGAAGGTTTTGGAGATCCAAGAACAGTGAAATTCACGGCGTCTGCTCAGCCGGCCAGTCAGTAAAACGAAATTTCAAATAGTTTGGCAAGTCAACTAACAGTTGTGTCTGCCTTTGTAAGCTTTTACATTACTAACAGGTTATATTACTACGAACTGTATACAGTTTTACGCAAACTCCTTTCGACATTACCCAGTTTGGCTAATCCAAACAAGCACGCTCGTACACCTCTTGACACGATTTACGACTCACTCACGTTTTTCATCATAACTGCATTCATGACCTTTGATGTGTTACAACTGCTAATGTTCAGCTAAAATCGAACTCGAAGTTTGCACGTCGCGTTAACATTAAAGAAGAAGCGAGAAACCTCAAAATATGGAGGCAGAAACCTGGTATAAATACAGGCCATCCTTGGTTGTGGCTGCATTCATGCTTCAGCCGCATGGCTTCTAAAATATCCCAGTCTCTGATCCTTGGTATCTTGCGGTTGCTTTTATAACGTTATTTAAACCAGTATTGTTCATTTTTTACAGCTCTTTTTATGTGATAGCTGAAGCATACTTTTGCGTTTAAAGTCACAATGTTTCTCCCGGATTTATAATCACTCATAGATTAAAACTCCAAATTGCTTAGTTAGATGTCTTAACACTGAAAACAGAAGGAGTGTTCTCTGATTCAATAAAAAGCAAACATATTTAGTGAACAGCTTTGTTCCAGATCACTCAAACTAGTGAAGAAATTTACATTTGTTCAGATGTCCAGCTGTATGTGCTGCAATCTTTTATGATACAGACTCTGCTACAGAGAATAGTTTAGAACTGTAGGCCGTGTAAGACTAACGCGATCTGAGCATATTGTTATAGTGGCTCATGACGCGCCATGACTCTCGAGGATGATGTCTGTAGCAGTTTTCAGGTAGGAGAAAAGTGAACACTAAATCTGAACGAACGTGCGCCAGATTCATTACGACACGATGTGTAAGGCATGCTCCCAAAATTAGTAGTGGATCTAGACAATACTGAATTAACACGTGAACCAGTTGCTAGGCTGGCACGTGTGCAGTAGAATAGAGCTTGTTGATTTGGGATCTTTTATTGCTTGAAATGCTTAACCTTGCAATTTTGATTACCCTCCTGTATGCTGAGGTGTAAATATATGGGTGCGTAAATAAGCAAACAAATACATAATTCTGTTCGCTGACAGAAGCGCATACTTTCACCTGGAAAAATCCGCCTTTTATACTCGCGTGCGAAGTAAATAGACCGGTCACCAAGTATCTTCATTCTCAATGAGATCAAAAATCATCGCGATATGTAAACACTATGAACGTATAAAATACTAGAGTCTTCCATTCAAGTCCCTCTCTCAATTTTTTGCACAAATGGCAATTTTCGTTCGCCTATTTAATTCATATTCTCGTGAATTCCAAGTTCAAATAACTTCGACATACGTTTATTAACCCAGAACTATTCATTAAAGTTGGAGTCTTGTGAGGAATGTGGGTACCTCTAGATTTGTGTTGCATAATGCAGTTACTCGTGTCTCTACTTTGTTTATCTGAACAGACAATAACATGTCTCTGCTTAAAATACAATCCAAAGTTTTGGAATCCGCTTGCGAATCCCGAAAAAACCTTCTAGGTTGAAAACATGAATGAGCCAAACCATTTTCCGTATTTTGGATATTCCATTGATAGAGTTGAAAAAAATAAGAATTGGTTCATTAGAGAAATCAAATTGGTGACCAAATTGGTTTCTCCTACGAAGTTCACCAGTGAATTGCTTTTTGAAACAGCAAATAAAGGCGTTTATTTTAGAGTAAAGAAATCTGAAATAGTTTTTCGCAAATTTTGGGAAATTTATCCACCATATGCCTCGCTTGGATAGCTAGCTTGAAATTTGTCTAATTCGTAAGAGACTTTTGCGGAAAGGATGATAACAAAGTAACTTACTCTTCAAAGGTTTCCAGCAATTTTTCTGAATTCCAAAACGGAAAAACACTACGCCATTCCTTTATCGTTTACTAGAATCCGTTTGCTGTTTTCTTACCCCCAAACGTTTGCTGAAAGTCGTTTACGGTTTATCAGCAGCAATGAATCTATAAACGTGTACACAAGCCCACAGCTCACTAAACACAATTAACTAATTCTGCGAGTGTTTTTCACGTTGATCTTCTGTTTGTGCCTAGTGTGGGCCGTGTTTTCAGAAATATAAATCTTTAGTTAAGATCTTCAACGCGCAGGATAATAATTTGTTTATATCTAATGCACTACCTGTATATTGAAACCATTGGTTGATGCGTGTAAAACGCTGTAAACAAATGAAACCTTTAACGAATTTAATAATACGGATTTGAAAACAATAACAACATAATCTCACACACTCTTTAACAGTTCCCACGCAGAAAAACTTATTATTAAGCCTCGTCAGTTCCACTACAAATAAACGAAAAGTGCAGCTAAACCAAGGTTTATTTTAGACACAAATGATCGGTGATTTATGTGTGATCAACTACCACATACCTCTTGGGTATACATTGACTGGTGTGTACATATTGGCTTGATACAAAAACTAGTCTAGGAATACTTATGTAAAACATCTCAACGTTTCGAATGCCTGAGCTCACTGTTAAACAGCACGGTTTGTCGGAACTATTTAGAGTCACAGCAGATTGTCACTCAACTGTATCACGTGGCAGTTTTCAGTTTGATGTTCGTGAACCTCAGAACACACTTTCGCAGCAATATAGTGTGCATCTTGTGTGTGAATTTATATTGAACCAAAAATCTGGCAGTTGCACTTAATGTACAATACAATTTGTCGACTAATTTTAGCCAGTTTGATCATCGATCCTATTGTGGATCTCAGGGTCTCAGAAGCATTTGCATAGACGTTTATGTCAGATGCGTCTTTGTTCAGTTGTGATGTTTTACAGTAGTTAAGAATAGTTAGATTTTGCTAACCTTGCTTCTATATATATATGACTTGGTGAAGATATCCAAAAGCTGGGCCCTCTTACGCCCAAAGTATAACCAATGACGCCGACGACAAGGTTATTTATTCCGTCTCATTTTCTTGAGTTGACATGTTCAAACGTACAAGAGCTCGTGCCTGTCACGCCCCATTGATTGTGATTGTAAAATAGTCTGTCCAAACTTCTCCCAGACAAGTGCAGTTGGATGACTGGTCCTAATTCTGAGACATGAATCACATTGCAGAATTTCCGTTCACTCTTTCTGGTTAACGTCATTTAGGTTATGACTATTTTGTCTCTTAGGAAATTCTACAAACGTCAATTTATGTAGCCATCAGTTTAGACCCACTACAAGCCAAGAAATTTTCCAAATCCCTAAGCCGAAAAATTGTCCTTGTTCGCACGATTTGGTAAAATAGTTGTGTGAGCAAATACTGATGCGCTTCAACATCAGACTCATTTAACTTATTTAACTAAAAATGATAAGTGAAATGCTAAGATAACTAAATAACATTTGCCGGGAATGTTGTGTAGTCATACAGGTACAATTGTGGAATGTCCATTGGGGGCTTTGGTGTTCTTATCTGCATTTAAAACATTGCCTAACTCGCTTTTTTGTGACTCAAAAATATGCACCGGTAATTGATGTTAGGATCACACACGCATTGCAATAGCCATGACCTGCAAAACGAAATGGTTCGATAGATTTTCCTTTGCGCAACGATCACTGCGAATGACGGACGTTCACAGTGTCGTCATATCACTTTTGAAGATTGACCCTCGGCAACAACGGAATCGGTTTTTTCTCAGCGTATAGCACACAATCTTGATCATGGTATGCAAAACACTTCCCATTCAATGTGTACTGCCTGCACTCCTGACCTGAATGTTTATTTCTCGAGGTCCTTTTACGGTTCAGTAGACGAGGTCCCTAATTTCACGCAACAATGTAACAGCCCATAAGTTGCGTATTTGAATTTTTTTCCTACTCATACCTGATTACAATGTATTTACCACACAATGAGAAAATAAACCCTAGATGTTACCTGCGGCCAAAACGACCACTCTCACGCAAAATTCCGATGACAGAAAGGATTAGTGTCCTGTAATTTTCATAGTGTAGTGCTACATCTTTCGGCCTGCACTGCACAGCAGTAAATTCCCAACAACCTTCCGGGAAATAGATCGGTCCCAGGAGTCCGCATCAGTAAAATATCAGATAACGAAAATAGTTTTAAAGCGCTACCTCATGCTTGCTTGTGGAATTGTTTTAACAGGCACCACTCAGGTCACTTATAAATCACGAAGTACAGAGCATTCCTCGAGGAATAATCGCTTTTCGGATGATGTTCTTCGAAGCCCTACCTGCTATGAAATGCAGCTTGACGTAGATAAGCAATTTTCATTCCTTCTTTCCTACTAGTATGTTGTAAATGCCTCAGTATGCGTCAGTCTGGGTTCTCGCCTACTTTCAAGCAGTAAACCAATGAGGTAGCATACGTGACGCAGTGGGCCGCTAAGGTACGATACAAAGGAACATGCAACGATTCACTGAAAATTAAAGTGGTGAAGCCATGGAGTGTCACTTATCCTATGAATCTGATGGCTCTGATACGCTTCTAACGTACGGCCTTTCACTTAATGAAAAATTCTATCTTGGTCAAGTGTGCATGGTTTATTGCCACTTGAGTTTTGTTCAAATGGTTGGTTTGGTGGAAATCCAAAGCGCATGGCATCAAGAGGTTAACTTTGGTGATGAAATTCACTAGGGTTACTTGCCAAATCGAATGGAGCGTAACTTGGGGCGGGCCTCATTTTTGTGCACGCATGCAAAAGTAGCCCAGCATGAGAAAGCTTTCTTGGGATACCGAATGACTCGAACATGCGCGGTAGTTCGTTGTTTTGGAACCCACCGTGTGTGCGTATTGCAATCTGTCAGGTGTTATAAGTTGGCCGATTTAGGTAACCACCCTTTCAGTTGCCAACTAGTTTCCTCAGCTGTTGAAAGTACTTTTCTGTGGCGTTCTATTTTTAGTCGGCTGCTAACTCATCAAAGCAAATTTATCAGGCAATTACTTGCTCTCAGTATTACTATCGTTATTACTGTCATTTCTTCCGAACTTCTGCCAGAATTCCAGAGAGATGCCCATACACAGGATTCTAAACAGAGGAAATCGATCAAACCAAAATATGTACTAAACAGAACGCATTTTGGTGAAATGGCCAAACTCAAAAGTATAGTTGCCGCCCGAAATTATACATGCACTTCTTACAGCAAACCCTCAATTTGTACAAATTGCGAGATTATAATCACACATTTGACAATCAGACCTGTACATACAGCTTAGGTCAATTATAGCCTCCGTTGTGCTGTAGTTATGTTTCGCCAGTAGACCGAAAATTGTTTTAGTCAGATTCTATTATTACCAATTAGGGGCTGTATTCGATAATCCATTAATTTTGTTATATTCATCCAGTAATACGATTAGGGTGCTCCACAAACTGCTTTCAGCGGCAGGTATGCAGTCTTCCAGAAATTGTACACCCGAAGAATAAACTTGGTAATTTGATTAATTGTCTTGCTAACTAGAAATCAATCACCCGAAATGATAAAAACCAGAAAACCCTATTACCTGTGAGCAATACCATCCCACTTCTGCATAGAACCAGTCATTTTAGAAAACTACAACCGTTTAAGGACTTTGCTAACGTCCAACAGAACAGTACTTCTGGTTCTTGTTCACGTTCAAAGTCTACTAGAAAGTAAGGACATTTCAACAAGGCTGTCGACTTTTCAGACGATTGAGGAGGAATGTAATATTGAAGATTCCCTGATGACTTTATCAGTATGGTTGGAGCAAAGGTATATTGTATTTAATGTTGTTGGTCTTCCCAGATTCAACAGCTTGAAAATTTTTTTACCCAATAGGGGTGCTGTGCAAAAGGGCTTTTAGTAAGTTGAAGTGAAAGGATCTTGAATTGGAGAAACCATAGTTGAAGCAGTGATTCGCCCTATCTTCTTCAGGTACTGGTTCCTAGTTATTATTGCTCGCTGAATTGTTTCACCGAAGCAAGCATTCCCTACTTACACTGATGTGATTTTATCTTGGTTGTTAATGCAAATCAGTTCGGTGCTGGTTTTTCACGGTAGCCATTTTTTACGATAACCTTTCAACAAAACTGCACTGTCAGTGTGACTACTTACTGTAAGTTCTACCAGCTAACTTATTTTTCACGCAGGCTCCCCGCTTTGTTCAAAAACAACGAATACCGTTATACCTGATTAATGCCAATTACACCGTTGGTGACCATTTCACAGTATAAATTATACACCTAAATTTCTCACCAAAATAGTTTGCTTTATTTTTGCTATCCTGCGGAGAATTTTTAGAATAACTAATAATGGACTTTGACCATAAAGTTCCAGGCAGCTTCGGAGAATAGGGTAAAAACTTATGACAATGTTAAGTAGGCGAAAACTGAAGAGTACAGCATTAATTGCCGCAAAATGGTAGATTTAATGAAGTAGTTAGTCCCATGCAATTTTTAAGCATTCCTTATTAGTGAGTGACATTGCTGGATCCGAAGGCTTATTTATCTGGACAAATAAAGGATCCAGAATGTCCTATGACCTGAAATACTTTAGACTTCAATGCTGCATACCTAGAAAACGTTCAACTTAGAGCCGTCAACTCCTATGATCATAATACCTTACGGTTAATGTTTCTGAGATTGTACGCCGATGCCCACATTTGCCTAGCACCATTGTTTTCAGAAAAAAATTGTTAAGATCATTGTTTACCAACAGAACTGTGACCTCTCTTTTTGAATATGCCCTAGTTTAGCTTAGCGAATGTACGATTTGATGTTGGATACCACTGTCTGATTAGAAGAATTACCAATTCACTTCAAAAATATATCGATTTGTTTTCTTCAGGACTTAAGGTGGGCATTGAGCACTATCAGAAACTTCTTCTTACCATTTGGCAACTGAAGAACTGTTCGACTCGTCCCGGCTCATGTAACTAACCATCAACAATTCGTTGACCAAAACAGCGGAAGCTTTACATTACGTCTGTGTTTCCAAGTATTGTCTTCCTTTTTACTCTGCATGTTCAGAATGCCACTTTTCTGCCTTACTTACGCAGTGCTTGTGTGCCGCTGAAACTTTCGTGAGCGATCACATTTGGTTAAAATACAATGGTAAAAAGAGCTGTGTAACAGAGCCTCCTGCGCTGATGGATGGATAGTGATCTGCTGAAAAATGTTTAGCTGGCTTGCAAGGCCACAGATTTTATACATGAAAAACGACCCAATTTTGCTGGCAAACCCTTTCGTTATTTTGGGTCTAGCGTGTCGTCATTCGACCGGGGATTTCCGGATTTTAATAATGTTGAATTAGATAGCAGTGCATTTAAATACAGTGCTGGAAATATTTACTTGTGCGCGCTGTGGAAGAATGTTTCAAATAACTGTTTTCAATTCCAGATCAAGTGAGGACGATCGTCAGTGCAAACGTTCTGTTGGATGATCTGACAGAAAACAGAGATGATGAACAGTCAGAAGTTATTCGGACGGTTGGCAAAGTGCACATTTTTCAGTGGGTATGTTCCCTAAAAAGATAGTTTCCTTCTGGTTACTTCTACGTAGTGCTTGAAGGTATGTATCTGATAAAGATTGCGCGATAATTTTAGAAGTATAAGAATGTTGCACAGTTATCCTGATTATTTTTATTGGCTCAACTTTAAAGCTTAAAGCAGGAAATGAACAAATGTTTGCTGTTTTGTTCGTGACCAGATCTTTAAGGCGCGATGTAGTAACTGATAAAATTTGTTGTAATCTATTGCGATTTACTTATTTGGTTATATTTTGTGATGTCAAAGGATGTAATGCCGGGATGCGATTCGTGGGTTATTTGTTCCCTACAGTAACTCGTCTTATATTCCCAATGTCACTTTCTTGCTAATAGGACTGAATGTGTTCATCATGGCGGTGCATTGTTGTCTTTTCCGTTGGATTCACTGTCTAATCAAGAAGAGAACAATCTGAGGACGTGATACCCAAAATGGAACTATGGGTGAACTTGTTTGTCTGCACTTTTGCTCTACGCAATTTAATAGAAACTCGACTGGTTCACATGAAGTAGGGTCACAAATCCACTAAATCATTGGCTTAACTTTTGACTCATCTCCAGGTGTGTGAAGCTAATCCATGCAAAATCAGCCATTTACAAGCATATTGTTAATGTCTGATTCAAGTCCAATTCATTTGAGAATGAAGGCAACGCTAACTGGACTGACTATTGAGCAATTATTGCAGAAAATGCACGACCTGTTTTAAGCCAGGAAAAAAATATGAGTAGAGATTCTGGAACAAGGCCTATCTGATAAAAAACAAGGTGGTTGGCTGTCTACATTTCTCCTTCTACTCCGTGATGCCTATTCATCTATGTTTCAGCATATTTGATCTCCTATCTCGTCTTTGCAACGGAGGTTGATTGAGTTACCTGTCCGTCAATCTAAGCAACGGATTATCTATAGTCATCATAAGACCACTTGGGTACGATGGGTAATCCTATGGGATGTCAAGATGCACATCAGCCCATTTCATTAGCAAACGCAGTTAAGATATCTCTTTTTTGACCAAATGATGAGCACTGCCACCGGTAGCGTCGATTACCACCGTAGTGTTAGATCATACGGACAATATAACGGGTGATTGGTTCGCTGTCTGTCAGTGACATGTCCACTGGTGGATGGCCAATACAGCTCGCAAACAGCTGGTCTCCAGGGTCACCTGAAGCATGCGCCATGAAGTATGGTTTATTTTTAGTTGGTACTGGGTAGAGTTTAGGCAATAGCTGAAATCGTGTCAATCAGTATCAATTCGATATAGGCCTACATTTTAAATGCGAAACCTAAGAAACAGTGCTAAGCAAAACGACAAAACCAAACCCATGGGTATTTTACATGAGCCAATCGGAACCCTACGTATTAGTGAAAGTGTTCTAGATCGGAAAGATACCGATCCACAATGGTACGCAAACGACAGACGCTTTCAAAAGGCATTGTAAATCAAGACAATGCACAGTTTCCGTTTTCGTGTAGATGAAAAGTGGTAGAAGAGGAATAACACAGAATGTATTAACGACCGATCGTAATTTAGATTAAACTTTTCCCGACTATAAATATCTCGATTCTCAACAATAAGTGCGATGCTTATTTTATCAGCAAATAATACCTAAAAGCCAAGAGAATGGTATGCAGGATGTTTATAATTTAGACAGTTCAAATATGGGCGAATTGTTCTTAACCGCTTAGCTGTCCTAGCTTTAAATTTACTCTCAGGCTTGTAATCATAAACGTTCTGTCGTTCAGATTAACGGACATGACAGGAACAACTTGCTGATGCAATTTTTTGGAAGACCAAACACCGAAACCAATTTGAAGGTGTCAACAAGTTAGGCTGGAATGCACCCAATATGTCATGCTCACGCAGCGTACAGACAAACGACATGCACAGCTACCAAGTAAAAATAAACCGCCCTTTAAGAGAGCACAACAACCATCCGACAGGTAAACCTTTGTCTTTCAACCAGTTTATGTTTCAAACATGGCCGTAAATGCCCGCTGTTCCATGTTGAAGGAATTCGGAGAAGGGGAAAAAACCCTGGGAAAAAGCACTTTTCTACTGCGACCTTTGTTAGCGCACGCCTACCAGAGCTGTTCGAGCAAACGTGTTTCAAGGAAAAATAACCACATCCCTCTTTTATAAACTTTACTCAAATTCCCTTTAATTGAATTGATGAAAGTCATGCAGATTACTGCAGGTGGTATTAGGGAACTTCTGCTACGTCTAAATACGCAAACGTGCTAAAAACCATCTTCTGTGTGTTGATTCAAGGCATATGATTAATCAGATATTGTGAATTTTTCGTTTTAATTTTTCAAACCGGTTTTAGGTACTTTCATAAGTTTTCGCGGTGTTTGGTGACTGTAGCTTGGATTAACGTCTGGACTGGCTTTGATCAGTCCAGTTACAATAGCAGTTCTAATTTTCTTTCACTCGATTCCCATAATATAAAGCACAAAATAGGAGCATTGCACTGAGAAGACGTGGCAATACTAAAACCGCGTTTACTTTAAGGGATCAATTGTTTTGGCCTTTAAGGCGATTTCATGCGATTTCATTTCCTTCATATCCACCTAGATAGGACTTGCTAACTCACGGGTGTGTTTGATATTAATACGCCTCGCTTATTGACTCCATAGAGTACCGTTTTCACCACAATGTTTGTAGCGACGGGCATCCGGGTTGAAGGTCAGCGCAAAGGTTTCAGAGGTGCGTCCATTCCCTGAATATGAAGATGTTGAACATATGAGTGACAACGAGATGGTGCTCAAAGCGGAACCCGGTACCTATGCCCACAAGCTGAAGCAACCAATGATGGAAGTGATTAGAAATTATTGCCGGTGAGTTGTTTTAAGCGCATGTTTAAAACGAAATATCAACCAATCGGATTGACTGCTATAATATCCGAATACATGAAATTCAAATAACGTACATTCGTATGTAGTGAAAATGTGCTGACATGAACTTCTCGAATTACATGCGATAGCTCAGAAGACTACGTCCAAAAACTGTGGAAATATTGTCTTAGGCGGGCAAACAAGACCTCACTCTGTCACAACCAGTATTTCACTTAGGGGTGATAAAGTGGACTAAAGTTGAAGATAAACTTTTCTCCCAGTATGTGATCCAGCCAACAATGGACCAAGTGTCATTTTGTGGTCGTACTATGTGTGGAACAAGGTGAGATTATAATGCGATTTGAACACGAATTGTGAGAGGTTCTTTGTAAATTTGCCACAACAGGTAAGAAAATATACCGGAAGTATGGCCGACTTGGTGCGCAGTGTAACAACTCAGTGAAGGACTGCTGTTAGTATGAGAATATGTTGGGATTTTCAATTGATATTTAGTCCTGTGAGCGAAGCCGGGCTATTCTGAGGAGCCAAGAAGTATTGTATAGCTGTTTGCATCCTTACTGAGAACCATCCTTCTATAAGCATTTCACAAGGAAGAATAAATCAAACGCCGAATCAAACTACCACCTGAGCAGTCGTAACTCTAGGAAAGTGTCAACACGCAGCCACGTGATCCGACTCCGTGGTTGAAGGATAGATGATGCTTTATCTTGTCTAAGTGCCAGCTAATCACAATGCTGATGGGCCCCTGGCGGCCAAAGTGTTAAATGTCCGAATTACTGGTCAGGAGGTAGCGTGTGTGACACTCCCCATAGTTTTGTGTAATATGCATTGCTAATGATTTCCATAAGAATAAAGCGGCTGCACAGCGACCATCGGCTTATCTTCATAGACTGGGTTCACGGAAGGGACGATATCTAAATTGGAAATTTGAAGGCGAGAAAGTGAACCAGAAATAAAATCACTTTTTCGCGCGCTTTTTCATCTTTTTGACTGATTATTTGTCAAGTAAACAATACGCTATCCATTCTCAACAGGCTTGAACGAAAAGAAGCAAGGTCGATTGTACGACGGAACAAGTGCAAATATAGGGGAATCCGAAGGACAGTGTCACGTATCAAGTGGCAACACTCTCACCTAGCAAGACAAAATGCAGAGCTAACTTGGATCATGCTACGCTTGAGTCTAGCCGGAACAATTCCTACCAACAGCATGCTCGTGCAACGTATGGAACTGGTGCTATTTAATAGAAATAAATAAATGAGCATCTCGTTTAATGACCAGCTCCGCATTGGACGCGTTATCTCATCCCAGAGATGTAGAACGCCACCTGCTCCTAAAGAACCAGATTTCGGCACTGGCTTTGAGCGACATACTTTGAGCCATGGTGGTCCACAGAGGTTTTAAAGTCCACTTTCTTCCAATTCTCTGGAACCAAATTCCTCGTAGTATTTACTTGCAAAAATTACTTGTTTGTTACATACTTCCTGGAAATTGATAAGCTGAGAGAATAAACCACTTTCATCGTTGTCTGGGTCCTAGTTTTGTGGCGTATTGAAATAAATTTTCAATGTTACTGATCACAACACTCACCCTGTCCCTGATATTTCGACCCATCCGCTGTTCAAAAATCAAATCTTTATTTTTTAGGTAATTTTAACTGGGGTAACTGGGCAAAATTTTCTCCGTCAGCGCTATTTTACCTGTTGTCAATCCATCAGTTACATTTTGGAATTGCCGAGTGGATGGGTGATTTCCGAAGCAGTGTAAAGTTCAACCGTAGTCCATTGAATACCTATGGATAGTAAGAAGCCACAAACGGCCTGCACGTAGCCGACACTTGTACTGTGCGCAAGCTGTTGGCGTTGAAATATACGCAAACGGCTTGGCGAAACAACATGCGGAAGCCTGTCCCTAGTCATTAGCCGGCCATGAGAATCGGCACCGGCAAAACTTAACGGCTTTACATTGAGATACATGGTCCTTTCCTTTATGTTTAAGCGTAAGGCCTCGCCTTCCTTAGTACACCACCATGCACGATTTGCCAGAGTCGTCTTTAACACACCGTCAAGGTGTTATTAGAAAAACTATTGATGATCCATTACCCCATGTGGTTAATGGTGCTGTCATCCCTGGCTGATGATGCAGAGTGGGCAGTGATTGAAATTTATGAACAAGCTTATCTGAGTTCCAGAATGTTGTCTTTATCAAGTGGATCGGTGGGAGTGCTGCTGACCCATATGATCGACCTTACTAATCTGAGCTGAGCTGTCTTTCCAGAAAACTCTACTTAACTTCACCAGAGTTTTCTCTCCTAGAGTCATCGGTTCTGATGAGCTTTTCGATTATTCGAGCGTCCAAATGCGTGTTGGTCTTCACAGCTCGTACTTTTATCACACTGATAAGTGTCAGGTCAGCGGACAATATGTGGTGGAAATATAGCAGAGATCTGCTCAGAACATTTTTCAACAATCATGTGGCGGTGTTTAAAGTTTAACACCCGGTGCAGGCGGAAAAAGATGAAGGTTTCAGAAATATTTGTATTTAAGTCAAAGCCAGCCAAAATTCAACCGAAAACCGTAGTTGATCGCTGGGTCTCCGATTCGGAATGCAAAATTATAGTGCAGTCATCTGCAAACAGTAGCACGCGGGCCTTTGACTAGTGCAGCAGTGTTTTGGATTATTTCCGTGAACGCGAAATAATTCTCTTGAATCAGGGTGGATACCGATGAGTTATTCACATCGAACCAACCTCGTTTTCTTTCTCGATTTTGCCAAGCTATATCTACAGCAGTTGTTTGGATGTGTACTCGTAATCGAATGTTTTCGGCTGCACTTAGTGGGCTGGGCCATATGCCAGCCAGGGCTTCAGAGATTCACAGCACTCCGATGCCGGTATATTTTTCTGCAGCCTCCGCATGTCCAACTTGAATAAGTCGTAGCGATTTTCAAGTACATCGCGTAATTTATCACACACTAAAGCGTGGCGTTCAGCTTCACTCACCACTTTTGTGCTCACTCAGGGTGGAAGATCCATTTGTCGCGCAACGACCTTGTCGATTAGCTATCCTTTTCCATCTCTCGGATGAATTAACGTAGCGAAAGATATCCAGCCACACTGAATCATGTGTTTGATATGAGGAGTTTGACTGCTGCGAACACAGTAGTCTTTTGCCGTTGTCGCTCACTGTTTCCAGACCAGATGAACCCAGTACCTCCTTTCAGGTTTTCCAGAACTTGAAAATCCTAGAATTAAATCGCCTATTAGAAAAACCAAATCTGAGAACTGAATGCAAATTTTTTCAGTTACTTACTTCAGGGTGGCTTTGTTGGAGAATAGGAGCTGAAAAACCTAACAGTTAACGATATATTATCTTCTGGCTCACACGATCTGCAACCGAAAATCCGATGTCATGTTAAAGTCCGATTTTGTGTGTTGTATGATCTTGGTAAAACTTGCGCAGCCTTACTTTATCAGTTGGTCCCACTGAGTTATATCTGATTCGTGTCAACTAAGCCAACAATTCTGCCCCAAAGATTTTATGAGCGAGCTCCGTCGTGCCATTTCGTCAATCAGAGAACCATGAGAAAATTATTATACTCCAAAAGGAAAGTTTAGGACAAGGCGATTGGATTACTCAGCAAAATAGTGTGGCCGAAACTTTCGATAGTAATAACCCAAATGATGAGATCTTAATGCCTTTTGACCCAACATTGACTTCAGTCAGATTCATTGCAAAGAAGACCCTTTTTTGCAGCTTTGATCTTCATGATGTCGTCTTAAATAGTAACCCCGACGGTATGCCGTACACAGAAATGTGCCGTGAAGAAAAGCGGTTTTATGACCATGAAACGTTAAATTTCATCTGGTATAAACTATAAATGAAATCGTAATCGGTTTCTGGCTGACAGATCTCAGGAAATCTATATGCATGCTATATTTGATGCAAAAATAATTGTCAGGAAAAGAACTCCGGTGGAAAATGGATAACTGTATGTGCACATACCTACCACATTCTATTTTACAATAGTCCTCGCCGACATTTCAGTTTCCGAGAATCCAACGTACACACCACATCATAAGCGACAGGGCTCTTGGAATTGTCAAGCACTGTTAATCAACTTCGTTCAGATAAACATTCAGTGCAGCACAGATAAAGCTCTATTGCATTGGTGCCCGTCTGCAAAATTTAAAGTGTACGGATAGATCCGCGGTCCGTAGCTTCTTGTAGTTAATTTACCATCCTTTTTTCTGGTGATCCACTTGATGCACATGTCACAGGGCTTTGCATTGTTTCCTGGGTCTACCGCCTTCCATTGGCTATTCAGGTAACTGACTCAACGTCAAACCACGTGGCTACTAGCAACCAACAAACATGCCTGGTGGGATCATTCAGTTATAGGGTGACGGTCAGACGTTCAAAGTTCAACCGCTATTAGGTGATTACAGTCATGTCGTCAATACTCTGTCATTAGAAAGATCAGCCTGTTTTTGGATAAAGATTATCCCCTCCTCGAGTAAGTCTCAGTCTCGTTTGAAAACAATTTACTGTCTTAACTAATGAAGTATCACTGATCTTACCCTCAGCTCTGCAGTTCCTGTCCACGAAAGTATGGATTTGATAAAATTACCCAAGCAATTGCACCCAGTGATCATTTTCTGGGGCATAGCGGTAATATTAAATGAAAAGCCATATGTGTATAAAATATCAACGCATGTGAGTTGCAGAAGGTATCTGTCTCTGAACGTCTTGCAACTAGTATGAAAGCTTAGCTTCAGTAACACGAGATCTCTGGATTTTCCGCTTCTATAATGACAAAGTTGAATGAATGACATAGGTTGAGTTTTGCGTTTCTTCCTTCTTATCCTCATCACACAGTAATCTGGGACACGGTGAACAAAGATGGCACGTAGCGAACAAACGTGGTTTTAGCGATACAGGCTGACTGCGGTCGCTTCAATGGCATTCTGGATATCAGCAGGGAGAAAACAACATAGCTAAAATTGCATACAAGTATGATAGGCTCGTTGGTAACTCATGGTAATTAGCGAAAAAGGAAACCCATAAATAGCAAGTAACTTTAAGTTTAGTCATCTAAAATGTGAAACCATTATATGTTGTTGGGTTAAAGTATCAATTCCATCTGTAAGAGCACGTAGAGTCAGGGAGCGCCTGGAGCGGCACGGATAGATTAGTTAAGTAACAAAATAACTATTGCCTTAGCCACGGACAGGACTCCACTTCTTAGTGTTCTTAATTGCTATGCGTGCAATTATTAGAAAAGTCGAAAAGCCGCGGTTGAATCGCTCGATTCAATCGCATCCACAGTTACATTACTGTTTATCGATGAGTTAACTCCACTGATTAGGCAGGTGAGATATTAGTGATAAGATGCCACGGTTTTATCGTCTGTAGACCCCATTTTACAGGAACAAACGGACTAGTAAGTGAGGAAACCGGTTGCGGAAACTCTAAAGAACTGTGGCAGTGACGTTTAGAAAAGTCATTCAAGCTCTATATGCTAATTTTATCGGGGCAGGTAGGATCTAGTCAACAATGTAAACAACATTACCCCGTTTAATGGTGCCACAGCGCACACTGGTTGATGAATATTTGTGAAATCAGATCTGGTCATTGTGTGTTCCTTTATCCCCAAGGCGTATCATCTGGCGCACACGTCAATTACCTTGATGATTTGATTCAGTTGGCCTTGCTCCAAAAATTTACCTGCGCTTATCTATGCTGCAGGCTATGATCATACGGTGCTATTCAGCCAGAGCCAAGAAGCTAAATAAATGTTGTTTTCGCAAACAAAGCTGACGTTAACAGCATAATCATATCTGATCCGCCTGAATCAGTCTTTTACAGTAATCTTCAACTGAATATGCTGAACGAAGATCACCCCAAGTTTTAGCTTGATAGATGTTAGTAACCTAGGCTGTATAGATGGTTGTTGTTATGTTCACTCACCTGAGCATTTTGCTTGCAGATTTTCAGTCAGAATTGAGATGACATCAGTGGTACTGAGTAGCTCAGACTCCCATCAACTACACGGAGACGCATCGCCAGACAACGTCACAAACTCAAACTACTACGCACGGAATTATCATCTCAAATAGTGATAAGACATCTGTAACTAAATTTTCCAAATCAGAGGCCAGACACAGCAAATGCGTTTTCTCTTGATGTGTGGTTTCAATGAGATTACGTGATACGAGAAAGTATAAAACACAAACGTTTCTGTTAATTCTTGAGCGGCATATAACAAAAGCAACCAGACGAACTGAATATGTTTTCCTTTCCAACAGCAATGTTAAACAGTGTATTCTGCTAAACACACATGGGTTAGTTTAACCTGATGACTGACAAAGGTGAAAAATACTTGAATTTTTTTAAAACGTATTTTGTCGGACAAACGCTTCAACTATATATCACTATACAGACGTTAATAAGAGTAATGGCGGTAATAATTTTAATGTTTAGTTTTGCCAGTCAGACAGTACTGTTGTTAGAGATTTTCGCATTTTCGCTTCATTAAACGACGTTGCACAGCCTATCAAATATTAAGAAATTTTCTGATCGCAGCTCTGCTGACACTTTTCAAACACATTAAAAAAACAGGCATTAAAATGATAACAGGGTTTATTTGTAGCTGATTTCTGACTACCTCGTTCCTTCCAAACACTGCTTTCAAGGCACTGACGAATTTCGTCAGGCCCCCTAGTTTCTATGAGTCTTCCATATTCAGTGTAATGACCGAGTTTGACGGCATCAATAATTCTCGTATCAGCTACGCTCAGGAAATCCAGGCAGTATGATCAGAAGGTATGCTGGCTGAGACATTGAACAAGGATGTTTAGGGCTTCATACCACCTTCTTGAAAGAATAAACATACTCTGCAGCTGGCTTGGGATCACTTAGGCCAGAATGGGAGACTGGTTGCAAGCCCTACACACCTGGACAAGTTCAAAAAAATTCATTACAGCAGGTTTTAGTGCCATTTATTTGGTTACACGAACGCCAACCACTACCGTCATCTGCTCAAGAAAACCCAGCTGACTGTTCGTCTTGAAGCGCCTCGCTTTAGAAATATATCCCTCACTGTGTCAAGTTGTCCAGTTAAGTCTGTATTGCTTACAGTTTGGAATAACTAGAACAATCTCTATCCGTAAAACCTCTCAGCACGGTGCTCTACGAAAATTCAGGTAATTACGGTTTTAATGAACTTTCTGGAGGTCACACCACCTGCCACCAGCAAGTCCTCGCACAGGGTATGGGTCAATACAGGGGATCTTGACTACAACGTGTACAACTGCCACTACCGGATGTATACTTAATAACACAGTATAGTGAAGCAACCTGACAACAGCCACAAGGCATGGGGCTCCAAGGGAACCCATCCAATTCACCCGAATTTTGTTGGTACATAGACGAGATAGTATTCTAGGGTTTGTCTGACCAGCTGTTGTCGCCGATACTATCTAGGGTTATGAATATCTTGGAACTGTGACCCCTGACTTGACATGGCACACTTACGTTTGAGAAATCTTCATTGGAACTCATATATCTCAATGCAACAGGTGTCTCCCCTAAACAGTACACATTTGCTTACTCGAATTGTTTTCGCTTACCATCGCTTTACCAATTGTTTTGAATGATTCACATATATTCATAGTTCAGCACATCGCTTAAAAGTACTATATCATCAGCAAACAATGCACCTGGCGTTTATCAGCGTTGAATAATATTGAGTTCATATTCGTGGCAGACACCTAAGCCGGGGGACAAATGAATAGCTATAAGAAGTTTCCAAAATAGTTCTTGGTGGTGTTCCCCATCCGATGGAATCAGACGTACACAAATACCCCCGGGCAGTAGGTCCAGGCTTGTATTCTCAAAAACACCTGCACATAATAAATTTATAGACTGGTATCTCGTTCCTCAGAAGATCTATGAGAGATCCTTCTGAAGCGAACTTTTAGTATAAACTTCGCGTGACGTCTTAAACACTGTATTCCCGCCAGGATTCTGCTATTTTAACTCGTTTTGAGGTTTTCAATCCATTTTCCTGTATGCGCTATCTACACGCATACATATACACGAGTGTCTATATCCCGAGTAAATAGGTAGTGTTCAAAAAGCCGTCGAACCACAGTTTTGACTGCATAAGCGTGGGTTGCATCCAAAGGAATCAGTGATAGTTAGAACACTAAAAACTAGCACGTTGTTGTTACGTGGATGTCATTTTGCTCAGAGCCAGTTTTGGTCACAGTGCAGGCCACTATTTGTAGTTCAGGTGGGCATAATGATACAGACGCAAACTTATGCACTAATAAATCAGTCAGTATTTTTCTCAAAACCAAGTAACTCCAGTAGAATTTATTTAAGTCAAAAATATAAAGCACAGTTGTCTGGGTTCAAGGAAATAAGCCAAGCGACTTACTAAAAGTAGCAGTAATTTTGGCTTGTTTCTATGCAACGCCATATACCAACACTAACACCGTGTGCATTAGACCAACGGTACGACTGGGTTATTTATCTTGCAGTTTTGTTTTAGATGCAACCCGACAACGTCATCCATCGATCATTATATGTAAACTTAAACATAGTTGGAATTGAATGACAACGTGAGTTCCGATCTCCTAATGGGGGTTGTAGTAAATTCGACCCCATAAAACTAACGGGCTCATTATTAGCCTCAACTTGGATACGTAAAATGGAAGATGGTATGAAGATACTGTACAGATTGAACTAAACAACACAAGCTTGTAAAAGTCCGTTGAGCTATCCACAACCAATTTGTACTGGTGAGTTGCACTTTCGGCATGCTTTTAGCACTTCTTGCTTGAAAATTTGTCTAAAGCCTCTCGAACACTATGCGCATCTATCATGTTAGTACACGAGATTGTTTCATTTACATGTACACAAGTGCATTGCACAGCTGGAGCGGTCGATGCGGTGCAGTTAGCATGCGCTAATGGAGTGCGTTGCAAACGTCAGAAGACAACCGTCTTATTATTAACCGTTCGGGCAGGTTGTTGAAGGCGTTCCGTGTGGTTCGGCCCCTAGGAAGGAAACTACCCGGAGCAGACAAAAATTTCGTTCCCCTCAAAAAGCCTCCTCCTGTGGAGATGGTAATGCTTGAACCCTTGTTGTAATTAAATGCACTATATAATTACGATCAAACCGTTGGTTTGCACCTTAAGCGAAAGGAGATTCTTACTTCTCCGTGAAAACGCCCGTGTGGGGTGATATGAGGCAATTTACCCATCTATTATTGGAATACTAAGCCTAAACAATGAATACTTTACGGTGCACAGACACGTCTCAACAAGGTAAGCGGCGCCTAGCATGACTTGGGTGTGTGAAAAGGTTCAGTACATGGCCATTTCTTTCTGGATTTGCCCGCCTGCGCACTAGACCTCGGCGCACTACTGCGATAATCGGTGAGTGGATGATGGATTTTGTATTTTTGGCCAAAGAAAGGGTGATGCATTATCAAACATCTACTTCAATTTCGGAGATTATATGGTGATACGTCTGAGTGCACTTATGAAACCAGTGTGTCTTTTTAACATAGGGCGTATGATGTCTGCAGTCGGCGAAAAAATGAAATGTCATCAGCGAAAAGTAGCGGAAATTACATAGTGCTGTTTCCCTAACCGTCAGTGGAACTTAAGACAGCTAAAAGACCGTGGGATATCACAAGGTTTGTCGAACATACGTGGGTCCCGTTCAAAATACACTTAAAATTTTTCTCCCGCGGAGGGACCATTTAAATACTGCGACATAAATTGGTTTCCTGTTTGACACGAACACACCGCGAATGAAAGCCATCTGAGAAATTATCCCTTTTGAAAATGTGGCGGTACTATGCATAATTGTTTCATCTTGTACCATTACACGAGGTTTATTGAATCCAAGATAGAATATTCTATTTAGCGCCAATCCAGCAAAATTCATTCCTTTGATGTGCTTGTATTGATCTGGCTAATCCTTCATTCCAAAGAGAGATTCTGTGGTCCACTAGAATGAAACATTCTGTCTGATAGAGTAGGTCTGAGGAAGAGGCAGGTTCATTAGCCATATTATCGTAATCATTTTGTCTACTAATCGTTTTACTTGATAACTGAACAGCCTTCAGTAGGGTTGCCTTAGTCCCAGTCCTACTTTACCAACCATTGGTGCTCAAAAAAGAGTTTTAATGGAGGTTTGCTTCCCAATGTATCCCATATTTGACAATACGCTGATTGCCATCGAAGCATTTTTAACCTTGTCCAGATGGGCAAAGGACACGGATGAACTGAGATCCTTTCAATAGTACTCAACCGGTCAATTTCATGTAATTAACACAATCATTTGAAGAAGCCTTTTGTCTGCAGAAAATGATGATTTTGCAGAACACTGTCGCCAGGCACAAGCTGCACATTCTCCTTATAATCCGGAGTGATCCCAACGTCTTTGTGCTGAGGTTTCGCTCACTGATAAATTTGGTCAACCCTGTCGGCTGCATACTATTATCAGGACACTAAAACTAATGGAATGGCCAGGGTTATTGGACCGTTACGGCATCGCAAACGGGTGATAGGTGAGACAACGTAAGTTGCACACGCCACCAAGTAAAACAAATGATCATTCCCGACAAGCGATACCGATAAAAAGGGCGCAACAAATATTTTAGGATCTATACTGTACTCGATCGTATCATGGATGAGGAGTTCGAGCTTCAATGTCACTCTGTTCCGGGTCAACCAGATCGCAAGCACTGCACTAAAGGTGCACAACTCTAAGATCAACATGATTTCGGGACAGTTTGATATGAATGAGTCGGGTGCATGCTGTGAACCGTGGACCGTAATAAAAAGCCTATCGGCGAAAGTAGACATATGTCTTTAACAGGAGTTGCACGCCAGATTAGAACAACTGGTTTAAGACTACGTTCTTAACCAGATTTTAGCTGACCTTGAAAGTCTATCTTGCACCTGGAAAGATTTTACCCTATGTTGCATTCGTTTCTTTGACAGTTAACTTTTGAATCTTTTCAAAGATTATTTCGGCTAGCCTGCAAAAGCCTAAAATGTTATAGTCCGACGGGTTTTACTAAAATGTCCCCGTTTGCAGGCACATCCAGTAACCTGGAATGACATCTGCATTATCACTAACAGAAAATCAGTTACTTGCTGAAATTACGCTCGCAATCGCAGAATCATCCGGCTAAGTTATAGCTCCTAATTAAACTAATACATAACCTCAGCTCGTCCGCTCTTTGATCAGTGCCTTCGTGAAAAGCTGCATTTGATCACTGGAGTACCTTTGGTTAGCAAATCCAGACGAAGTCAGATATTACTTCCATCATTTCCTTCGGATGATTTTCTGTAACCTGTAAAACAACGGCCGTAGTACTTCTAAATGGGTTTTTGTGGTATGTGCTGATTCTATAAACCTGTAATGACATACTCAGTGAAACTTAAACGACGCATAACTTGTCTGCCGGGCACGACTTACTATCAGGGCTACCTTTGTCTGGCGCTGAACAAAGCTCACTGAACAGAAAAGGCAAAAAGACCTATTTGTCAGAGCATATTGACAGCAACCGCTGATGCCGATCGTGACTTTTCGAACAAAACGAACGTCAATATTTCCTACTCATATATATATACATATATATATACATATATATGTACATGTACATGTATTTATGCTGCCGGTTGCCACCAGATAAGGATAAGCAGTCGCTATGAGAAAAAACTTCCAAATCAAGCATTTACAATTTTGACACCAAACAGGTGTGAAAACAAGTCTGATTAAGACGATGAGATGTGTTGGTTGGTCCATGAGAAATCCACAGAATGGTATACAACCTGGGAATTTTGCCGAGGTGGCAGATGGCACAAAGAATATCGCCTGCGCACTACCCCTTTTATCATGGTTTTCACTCCAGATTAACAATGCATTGAAATTTTTGTCAACGGACTTCAAGCTGATTTGTTCTCAGGACCATTACATACACTGAATGTACAAAATATAAGGTACATGAAGTTATTTAGAACAATGATTCAGAATGACGTGGGAACCATGTTTTTTTTGCCGGATGAACTTGATGAAAGCCTAAGTTACATTCTTGTTCGAATTGTTGTTCCTCACAAAAGCTTCTTGATTTCAGTAGCAACGCCAAGAACTGGCAAGACAAGTGCACATACCCACCAGTTCCCTTGCTTTTTAGAAGTACACTACTTGGTTTTACGTTTAATCGAACTCCAGAATGTATGGTCTGAGCAGGTTTGTTTGTGGAGGGTGTCCTTGTTGGACAAGAAGATGTGTAGTAAAATGCTTTGTATACTGCTGCGAAATAAGAGTTTATACAGCTTTTAACGAACTGTAGGCGTTTATTCTGACGAACCTACTGTGTAAACAAAAGTTATCGGAGGACCGCTAGTCCCCAAGTGGCCATTGGTCATGTTTTACGTCCGGTCGCAGCATCTTACGGCTCTGGTTTAATCCAAGAGCTTGTAAAAAAGTGAACTCCGGTTTACTAAAGTTCGCTGTATGAGCTTACCAAAATACGTGTTTACTCAGCTCTGACTGAGCAGTCTTCCCAAAACAGAACAAAACACCCGAATTTCCGTCTGGTCCCGACCTCCGGTTCAGGGCTATTAGCGGTTATTCCTCTTCGTTATTCTAGTGTGAATGTGGACTCACATTCACTCATTAAGATGCACCAGTTGTGAAATCAATGTTTTGAATGAATCATATCTTTAACCTGTTGGGATAGCGTATGTCCATTTCGGTCATCAGACTTATACGAAGGTAGAGATTTGTTCGACTTTTTGATGCAGATGTCCGCAATTCTGCCACCATTTCGTATCCTTAACTGTTTTTTTCCTTTCAATGTGACTCTCTTTGTGAACCTTTGCTCATCCACGAACACGTGTTACCTGTCCGTAAACCAGTGACCATTTATTGTGCCAGTATAATGTCAGTTAAGCCGGATCATCTCGATTGAATTCGATCTAATTAATGTAGCCTATGACCTGCTAATCGTGTGGGTGAACAATCGGGGACGACCTGGCCCTCACATGGATATGAATCTGCAATGTTTGGTACTTTGGTCCTACTCCTAATTGTCAATTGTGCATCACGGTGTAACATATTCTGGACTCTCCTTAGGCAGCCTTCCAGACTTGGTGTCTTCACGAATCAGTATAGACTTGAAAGATTTACCAGGAGATCTCCAGCCATCTCTTACGGACACCTTAATTTCACAAATGGGTCGTAGAAGCGAGTAAAATCTTGAGCGAAAATTAGAACCTTTGCTCATTAGCAGGTTTAGTTTGCCAGTCGATTCTCTGTGAAGTCATTCTAATCACTCTTCAAACCTACTTGAACGGTGTCACTTTCGAACTGAAGTAAACGAGCAGTGCTACGAAACGGTCTGTAAGGTTGCAGCTCAAGTTGTGGGCTTAACCACGAGTGTGGTGTTTGAAACATTGGATATCATTTTCGAGTGGTTTTAGTAGAAATCCGATTCCTCATTTCACGTTTCACATCATTAAACAAGTTGGCTTCCTCAGATCGAACGCTGAACTTGTATCGTAGGCTGATGTTTACATACCAGTCATGAAAACTCTTGATAGAATATCAGGTTCGCAGCAGAATGTTAGCCTAATCCACTTGCTCAGAATATTGGGAGAAAATAAATAACGAAGTGGTAACATTTCGCCTAATTCTTTCACTGGCCAACTCGGATGTATTCATGGTAACATGTGGCCATCAATAGTAGCATTTATCAGAATCACACTCAAAACAGGGTGCGTAGCCCTAAATCATTGTCTAGGTAGCGACATTTCTCGCGTCAACACTTTCAGAGGACAGCATTCGTTGTCTCAGTATCGTCTTTTCAAATGCTATCAGTCGGGTAACGTAAGAGAAAGTTGCATTGTCTCCATTATATGTGGCCAGATCTTCAGCGAAGAAACATATATTGCGAGGTGCTAACAATGAATTTACCTTCAACGTAAAGCACGCTGTACACAGCAACAATTTAGTTTAACAAATTACGTACAGTTCAAAGAGATTGAATTTTTATTAGCTGTGGCCATATAAATTGAATACATTTCACAACAATCACTTGTGTACATAATGCCGGTTGCTTTGTTTCGATTAACACACCCTCTGCAAAGGCCCAGGAAACCAGATTATGAACGCTGTTTTATGGTCTACCACATAATACCCTGTTGCAAAGTACCTGATCATTGACGATCCAGAGTTCTCGCCCTCGGCTTGGGTGTGGAGGTTTACCAGCACTATTACCAGCTACCGTGAAGAGTTTCCAGAGACCCGCTGAACCAGTCAACGTTGTGCTCCCCTTGGATAGGCATCAGCGCAAATACAATGGGCAAGCAAATGAAGTTTGCGGCATTACTACAAAGAAGTGATGAGCTTCCTTACAACGATAATTCAATTTATTCATTTTTTGCTATGAATTGCTTCGTTTTTCGTGAGAATGACTGGAGAATCATGAACTGTTATCTAACCGCACGCACCACTTTTCTGGAATGTTCACGGTCATCTTTTCATGTAGAAGCCGACATACTCTGAGGATGTAAAACTCACGATAGCCGCATGCGAGACGGCTTTCCACAAGTGACCACAGTGTAGGAAGAATACATGTAATAGACTTTAAACAAAAGAACTAGTCCTTTTTTTAAAATGCGGGGCTAACTTTCCATTGTGCCTCTCTTCTGATAAGCGAAATCACTAAATCCCATCGATTGGGAATACAATCAGGGTAGAAAACAGAGATGTCCCTATTAGTTTGTCCCCGGAGGTCACTATAATCAATACGACTCTATTAAGCCAAACTCAACCCGAGAAAAGGAGACAAGACATTCATTTCATTTTATGGATTGACATTCTTGATAATAATCCGTCTATCAACTTTGAAAGGGCAGCAAAAGTTCAGATAACCGTAATCTCAATCCTCCTCCCCCACACTTTTTGCCAGACAGAAGCCATTAAAATTAGCATATGCAAATGATGCCCGTGCTTCGACATTGTGCTGAGAAACCACACTGGAATTTTAATTCGTTGCTATTAGCCTGCTGCACATTTACGATAAACCTAGTCCATTGCAGCTTACACATCGCAGCTTGTTTCAGCAACTTTTGAAATAATTTACTACATGATCTTTCATCTTTCAAGTCACCCCGTTCCCAGCTGGTATTATGTGACAATGAATGTATATCGGGGTCGACACACCCAAGGTCAACTGAAAAGATGTTCATTGAATGAACAAGCGGGAAACCAGTGCTCCCGTAAATCAATATTTCGTGATTATTACCTGGAAAGATCTGTCAACCAGCAGTGTGGAACAAATGTGAGTTACAAGTGAGCTACCAGTGTTGTATTTGTGGTTTGTTTTACGCAAGTGGAATTAACCTTCACTCAATCCTGTCTGCTAGGAGTAAAATGAATGTTTTTTCAAAAGTTGGTAGCAATACACTTCCAGAATTACGCCCCTATAATTATTCAAATATAGTAAATTACGGATGAAAACATGATGCGAAATGATGTTTGAAAAACTGTTTCAGGAGTTATTTATGTCATGGCAATCACTCTCTCGTGTGTCTGTTTGACTACCTCGCCCAAGAGAATTAGGGGGAAAAAATTGGAAATTGTAAGGGTGCAGACGTCCCCTGCGTTTCTTATTACCATATTTAGAAAAACGTGAATCGAAGCTTTGGAAGGTTCCTAAAATATAAAGATTGTTCTGAAACTCGTTCACTTGGTCAGGTCTAAGAAGTGCACTAATTTATTGAACCATTATAATGAATGAAATGAATGAGTGTGTCAAAGCTCACAGCTTAGTTTGTTGTCTAATGCTGAACAGCGTATACGTTAACTGCCGTATTCTACACTTACTAATGTACTATCACGTGTACAAAGCCGTAGGCTGAGTACGGCTTAGATACACCTTATATCTTAATCATCTGTATGCGTGTATGATAGCCACCGACATATAACGTATTTCGGTTATATAATGTATTATTTGCACAATTCCAAAACACTCGTAGCTCATCGCTACTCTATTTAAAAATCTTGCAGTTTCGGCTACTGAGGACACAGGTTTGTCAATATGCTGATTGAAATGTCTACTTCAATCTCTCATTAAAAAGCTAGCTTTTTTTGGAGAAGTAGACAGTGCATGGAAACAATTCCACTGGCAGTGAAATGCTTTTGACGGACACGTTTCACGAAATAAACTAATCAATGGCAGCTAATTCCAGGTTATACGAATTCGTGGAGCGGAAAACAGGTCAAGCGTTCTATCATATTTAACATTGCCGGTTTCCAGAAATAATTATTTTGTGGGCTGAATGACTTCACCTTGTGACTGTGCTTTCAGCTCAAACGATGATTCGCTCTTAGCTCTTCAGCAGCAGTACTGATAAGTAACCATCTTACATCCTAAATAGAAGAAAAACAAAATAAAACCGTGAAGATGAGCCAATTGCATCATTATCTACTCAAGTTTGGCTAATAAACCGTAGACAAGCTAATAACTTGGTTCAAGTTCTTTTGTGTACAAAAGCTAGTAACGACTAAACAATAAAACCTTAATGAAAGCTCAGTATTTCGCCTTTGCGGGGCGAAATTCTGAGTGCTGTACTATTGTCAACTCTTGGAGAATCAGATAGATGAAGAGACATGCTTTTGGCCTCCCTACCTTGCCATCCACGCGTTATAGGACAATTGGCAAACCTATTAATTATTGGGATTTTGTTTTGTCTTTGAGGTCAATCTATGCTAAAAAGCCAAGAAGCGTTGCATAGTTGCTTCTTCCTTCTTGTGAATCATCAACAGTGCGCGTCTCACAAAATTCAGAGATTTGAACCCGCGACATTCGCGCTAGTGGTTGAACACTTAATGTTTTGGCCTTGAGGAACTGAACAGTAGCGTTAGATGCTCTAACTTATACAGAACATAGCGCCGTGGATTTGAAACTGTCTGTCCAACAACGACGTGTATATGTGAGACAAAAGTTGACAATCCAACACCTCGAAACAGTTGGTAACTTCATTAAGCTTTCGTGACTTCAGGGAACTTATATCACGCTGGAGGAGCACATAAAGTGACGGACAAAGAGCGATCTCCACTAAAGTATGATCTTTATGAAACAATATAACTGTTCAGGTTTTCCCGAAGAGAAAATGTTGGTCTTCCATCGAAGACCAGTCTAAAAATTCTCTTCAAATTCGTGATCTCTTTCCGTATGAAATTTATCGTTTAACTACGCTTTCAAGGACCAAATAAGTACCGTCTGATTTTGAGTGGGACCTGGAAAAACAGTTCCTCTTCAAGGCTTTTGAAACTCTTAACGTAGACCGCTTTCTATAAGATACAGGCCTTAATGACGAATACGCTTCGTCATCTTTCAGAGGTAGTCACAATGAGATAGCCAGTGTTTGTTGCATGTAATAAGGTATCACTGCGCCAGGTTCATTGTGAAAGTGCACTTTCATCAAACGTTGAGGTGCACGCATTACTGCATACCCGAATTTCAAATTAAAGTTACCTCTTTGTTAACGGCTACCAACCAAAAAGGAGGGTCAATCTGGCATTTTTGTGTGTGCTGTCTGCGTTTAGTGGGACTGCTATATATATTGTGATGATACTTTCGGCAAACAATCTCCCAATGTGCAGTAACCTGGATAAAGATTTGAGAACCTCAAAGCTTCTGCTGTCAGTTAAAAGTTAATGAGCAGATAAAGTTTTAAAAATGCAACAAAAATGCACTGTATGATCTTATGCTTATTACCCACGAAGACCCCATCTTCTAAGTGTGGAAAAGCAACTGGTGACAGCCACTAGTTTAAAAACACCTACCGGAATTGTGGGACATCAGCAGAGCTGAACATAAACTTTGCTTCTATTGGAGGAAAGTGAGTGTTCTATCACATGTCTGTAATATGTGCATTCAAAAGGATAGCGTTTAACTCTCAAACCACCGGTGGACAGCACGCGTAGGTTGAATGTAAACTCGTGTCCACTGAATTCTCCGGAGGGAGTGCTTACTCGACCAAGTGCGTGCATGCACTCAAGGGAGGCAGTTTTATTCATGGAAAATCACCGGATGGCAGTAAAAGTTTGAGATGCGGTTTTGTCTTTTTCCCAACTACAGCAACACCCTTTTGTGATTGACGCTTTCACGTGGCTAATTCAGTGCAAATGCGACTTTTGATGATAGGACCAGAACATTCCGACTGAATAAAAGCGTAAGAGGGCTTTTGAAGGACAGAATGTCGACAGTTGTCACCAACCACGTGTAAAAAATTGGTACACACAGATTGTACCACTGTTATTATAGTAGCCGCTTGTGAGTTGTGGTCAGGAGCCCTTGGAGTGATTTGTGGTCGTTTGCCTGTCAGGGGAGATTAGTTATGGAGCACCTCATCAAATGTCCCCCATGGCATATCAGCGAAATTGCCTTATTATTGGTATGTACCAAAACCGTTGGATAAAAATGTGTGACTGGCGACCCGTTGCATCTCACTCTTCTTCCTGTCTTACTTGTAAATTACTCTTCTCCTCTAGACCTGCTGTAGAATCTGCAGGTCGAGCTTATATGTGTCATCTACTCCTTGTTATTCGAAATTTGTTCCCCTTAAATTAGCAAAGCCCTTAACAAATAGTTCACTTATTTGCTTGTTCTTACACCAGAGATTCTTCATCAGTGGTTACTAGTGGCAGCAACAAAACGCGAATTCGAGATCCAATACAACACTGGAGCTGACGCCACTTATTAGGAGCCATCGATTAAGAAATACAGGTGGCCTTGCAGATTTAAAACGGGTTGCACCGCCACCTCTACAAAACATAGTTCCCAAGTTCATCCTTTTTTTACGGTCTGCCGTCGTCAAACAGCCGACAGTGTACAGTCCGAAGGTGCATCTTTATATAAGCTCAAACCGTTGTAAACGGCTCCGACCTATGTTGTAAGCGAAAGAATGTAGCAGCGAAGTAATCGTGGGACAAAACCGGCAAGCTGGGGATGGCGAAACTTAGTCATTTACCCTTCTGAAATACACTAATTATCTAATCGTTCAATGTAAACTTCCCAGTAAGTCTGTAAAAGGACCCGCCCTCCAAATGGCAAGCTAACTCGGCGAAATTCAAGTTAAAGCCTAATATGCATTTGCGCAGGAGCGGCCTGGTAAGAGGATGATGGTCGTGAAGGAGAAACGACAATCATACTGAAACGCGACGCCAGAATTTCAATTCTCTCTTTTTTTCAACCGCATAGAGAAGATGCGCAATTGCAAGATTCTTATTGCCGCTCGTCGATGCAAGACGCTGTATATCTTTCGGTTGAGAAGAGGACTCGGTCAACCGAATATTCAGACATTTGCTCAAACAAATTCTGAGAATGTCGGAAAAAGCGCGCTGGAAGCAGAAACCCGGAAAGCAGAAAGGTCAGGAGAACAAAAAAGTCACATTAAGTGACTCGAAAAAACAAGTGATTTAACTAGCTGATGGCGATTAAATTTAAGATATTGAAACTTTAATACATATTAGAAACGATTTACTCGGCTGATGGCTAAACATTACCAAAAACAAATATGTTGGACGTCTACTTCATTAACATTGTTCTCCATAAGACCTTCTCAAAGGTGCCCTGGGTCCTCAACTTATGTCCAACATATTGTATGGAGTATAAATGTATCTTTCTGCCTGCCACAAGGCTGCTGCACCAGAAGAGCTCAAACCAGTACTACTGAGATAGAGTGGTGGATTTCTGCATCACAATTATTTGGTTAGAAAGCATTTAGAAACGGAAAGGTATTTCAAAGAGCTGTGTTAGTTGTGGAAGCCTTGCTATAAAAACCAGCCAACCTTAAGTCCAGCATGACATGGTTGCTACCTTCCGTAATACTGCCACTTTTAAAAAAGGCAGGCATGACGTAAAAGCTCTAACACCGTCAGCTGAGGTATCACTACTTGACGTCAAATGCATGCCGCCTATCACAATTTCAGTTTTCCCAGACTTCAATGGGTTCAGTGACTTCCTAGTCAGAATATCTCTCTTCAGTGCACTCCAACAAATTGTAATGTCTTTGCAGTTTGCAAAAATACTTTCGGTCTTGAAAGAGTAATGAACTGTCAAAAAACCTCTCTTCGCCAACTTAGATTGCAAGACCGACCATTAAACTTCCCTTTGGTCAATTTGTGCCGCCAATGAATTCGTGGTGTGCACTCCTCAAGGAACTAAAAATCACGAAACTGAAGTGTCATTTGAGAAAAGGTCGGTAAAGGACCCTGTTTTGTCATTCGGCAACGATCATTCCGTATGCTCCAATAATAATTAAATTTGAGAAATGGCCATTGGTGCTGACGAACCTTTTCATTCCCAATGCGTAAAGTTCCGCTTGCACGTTTTGAAACCCTGGAGGAAGTGTTTGATTTTGATATGTGCAGACAGCTGCTGAATTTGCAAGTGGGCTTTCGAAGGGTAATACTTTGCGGAGCAGTGAAAAACATTTGCCAACTTATGTCTTATATAACGTTATAGAAGCATCTCGCTAGAGCAAGAGGATCATATATACAAAGACACCGTATAAACAGCCCTAAGTTGTGACCACTACTTCAAGTCACTCCGACATGAATATCTTTAAAAGATTTGACGTTCGATGCCTTCAGGGCATAGCAAAAGTTAGATCGCTTAATAAAGTCAGTTCAGCGGAGACTTTGTAACGAAGCAAAACCTCCAAAGCAGCATCTTACGAAATAAGTTGACTGCAACATACTGCGTACACTAAGTTGCTACCTTTCAAAACTTGACCTATTTGTCCATGCGCCATTTCCCTGACCAGACATTCCCGTGGAAGAGGGCATAACATGGTAACGAGTAATTTAATGCAACCGCAGTCAGGTTGGGTGTCCAGTATCTTCGCTTTTTCCACATAATTCTCTTTGCACACTGTTCATAATGCTACAGTAAATTGCACATAACTGGCCTCGGCCAATGTGTCCGACTTTTGCTTTAGGTTGTGCTTTCAGATGATACTGTACTAGTCGAGCCGATAGCATTACACTCGCTCCCGTATTCACCTTTTTGGCATCCAGCGGCACACCCTTCATGCCCTAAATTGGTTTAGCTTAAACCCCAATTTCTTGCGCAGTCACTGAGATTTCCTTCTTTTAATATTTACTATTCTCCTCTCTCCTTGATCGCAGGTATCCGCTGGTGATAACGGTGTGTCGTGCATTCGTACACTTGCCACTCAGTTAAAATTAATTTAGATAACCCATTCCAAAACGGTAATATGACCAAGGTTGTCCAAAGGTGACAGTTCGTTTGTTTGCGAATACCGTACAAATCTATGTCTGTAGAGAGGCTTATAGAAGGTTTCTTGCACTCATCATATTGTATTTTAAAAGGCAGAAGAGACTACTGGTTCCAATTTTAGCTGGAATGGCTTTAAGACACAAATCGCACACGATTTGGATTTATTAGGTTAAAAGCATACAGGAACGTTTGCAATTGTAATTATCCGATGAGGTTATCCACCATCTTAACAGTGCCAATGAAAGACTTAGTGTAGCGCTCATGCTATGGTTCCCGTTAGTTAGTGTCAACCCGCGTTATCTTCTCCCTGTGGTCAGATTTGTCTCTGCAGGATATCAGATCGTCCCAGTGGCTCACAATATAAATAAAAAGATTACTTGATGCAAAGTGTATGGCTGCAAATCGTCCTCGAGGCGACTGATGAGACGCCAACCATATTTAACCATCCCACATACGCATCAGCACTACGTTCTTAGTTGAAAATATCGCTTCTGCACAAAGTTCGTTGCACCCACTAGGAATTGACGTTTCTGGTACAATGCACAAAATAATTGTAGAGTCATTCAATTCTCCAGGTAATTGGCGGATTTCAGCTGCACTTGAATCTATGAAATCTAGTTGAAACTATTTTGTTCCTCCACCAAAATAACAACTTCTGTAGGAAAAATCCGTAGCCAACTTGTGACAGTTGTCATGCTTTATTTCATCATTTCGCAGGTAAAATGTGGAAAATATACATAATCATTGACAATCAGGAGGGCTTGTGTTTATTTCAATTTTGAAAATATTCTGACATCAACTGAGCACAAGTTTACATATTGTTTACCGGATAATCAAACTCCAATGATGATCAGCCTTTGTAAGCACACTAAATTTACCAACATCTAGTTGGTTTTTGGCAAAAAGACCTGAGGCATAAGCAGGTCATTCTAAGCATCGATCAGTAATAAAATGGTGTTAAAATGTGTTTTAAAAAGCTACTCTGCCATGGAGCTTTGAAATCCAGAAATGATTTTAGATCACCCGCGGTTTTACCCCTAAAATGTCCTGAAAACAGGCTGGTAGGAAAATGGAACTGGAGGAAAGCACGGTAACTGAGTAACGATATTTTGTGCACTACTAATACTGAGGCCCTAAACATCTATTAAACTTTAAGGGATTTATAATATTAACTATCTTGGCCGACACTGTGACCTTCAACAAGAAAATGACGCACCTAACCTTTAACATGTTTCACAAAATGGATTTAGTTCGTCCAGTTATGTGTCACCAAACTCAATTCACTGTATTTTAACACCAGAAGTTAAGGAAATAAGCGTGCATAAACTGAGGACAATAATTGTCATTCTACTACAAACATGTGATGAAATCAACGTGGAAAATTTTAAACCAATGGAATGCACAAACTGTTGTATTCTTGTGGCTCTGCATACTCCGGAATTTTTCATATATAGACGTTGGGTTTGTTGTCAATCTTCAGATATGCGATGCATTGGAATTCAGTGATAACTTTTAATGCTAAATCTGCGAAAGCTCTCAAGTTCTAATTGGTGCAAGAAAATACAGAATGGCTGTTGCTGTTATCAGATTTATTTGATGTCACTGCGCCCAGTCGAATGGGAAAATAGGTTTTTTTGGATCTGGCCAGTCTAAGTTGTGATACGTGTGCAGCAAATTATAGTCAAGCTGTGACTGAGGGAGAGGAAAACAAACCCGGACTATTCTTGTTTCAGCTGCACCGAACCAGCCCTTTTATCTTCCAATCTACGCTTAGCATCCTCTGAACGACATTGGCGATTTTCCTGAATGAATGAATTGACCAATGCTCAAAATCTAAACAGTTGGTTACTGCGCAACCCAAGAATTGGGTGAAAAATAGAGTTTTTGTTTTGAGGTAACAAGTGACGTAAAATTTATTGTGAAGTTATCTAGCCTTATAGAACCAGGAAAAATAACCCTTGTACGAACCTGTCAGGTGCCATTGTAGACTGGGGTGCACCTCTTCATGTGACAGCACCCACTGACTTTGTATCACTGTATCTAAAAAACAATTTCCATGAAATTTATTTATACGAACTATGTTTTGAGAAACGTTATTCACACTATATGTGCCTGACAGCAGTCTGCCAAACTTATCTAACCAGTGTTTGTGGTGACGTGTTTGTAGTCATCTCTAAAGGACTATGTGAAATTCTTTTGACCAATATTCAGTTCTTCTTAATATTCCCCATATAATATCAGGTGCATTTGTTTCCTAGTTTCATTTTTAACGATTTTATATAGCACGCGACCGATCTGGCGTAAAATATATCCCTATTTTTCTCTCAGCTACCTGTCTCCACCTACCCAACTCTTATTGTTTAAAACCTCGCAAGCGCTCTCAATACATGGTGTCACTTCTTGCCAAATCAAAAGTTTTCACTGTGACTTTGGGCAGGGCTGGTCTCCGCTCACCATCCCGGCGATGTTTGTATATCAAATCATGAACCACCCTTAACCATCTGAACCTTGCGAACTGCTTTACCTTACGTAACAGCTCGGGTCTTAAACCGGTTTTAGCGGCTTTGAAACATGATCCTCGCGTGTGATTCGTAGCATTTGCAGCATTACACTTGGAAAGCAGAGCAAGGAGTCCTCTGCCAGGGTTATTAATCCACTCGTATCCAATTTTTGAACTTTTTGGACATGCGGTGGTGTCAAGTGAAGTTATTCGGTGAACCTGTAAAATTTATAGGCTGTGTATGCTTTACATCGGGAGTCATATCAAAATCATCACTACACCAAAAAGAGAGCAGCATTTTCCGCTTCGCTTTTATTTTACATTATCCAGGGCTATTTCAGAAGTAATTTTCAGTGATTGAGAGATACGTAGGATTCTCATTCACATTACGCTCTTTTGAGTAGTTTTCTCGTTTTCCTGGCGCAGTCATTCTGGTTGGTTCACTTCAAACGGGGAAAGCACTAGACTCGATGATTCCTTTTATCTGAACTCAGCAGGACTGCACCTAACTTGTCACACCGAAATTCAAACTTGGGCATGTGACACGTGAGGAAAGTGTGTTACCACCACTCAACCAGACCAAGCTGGACTCACATGAAATATCACGTTATTCACGCTAATGGCGATGTGATTTGTATGCTCAGCGGATTGATCGTCAACCCTATAGTTGTCCTTATTATGTGAGTCGATTGATCCGCCTGTCAGAGATTCTCACTCAAGTGGCAACAAGGACAGGTGAACTTTGCCGGGCAATTTTTAAGTAGTTGGTGGTTGCAATATTTGTGGGGTTTGCTTCCACATTGTGTCGATCGATGTGTTGGACAAGATGAGCCTATTGCTCAAGAAGGCAACTTTTGTCTGTTCGGAAGTGATAATTCTGATGCAGCTGGCATGCATCGCCGGAGTAGAGGGAACAGGATCACCTTGTATGTCAGACATCCGGGATTCAAATACAGGCATGATCGAGGAAATACACGGCTGATGAGCATTAGAAGAGGCAAAAATTCTGTCCAGTATTTTTCTTACTGGTGTGGATTCACCATAATAATTTTGTCAGGGAACAAGCAGGGCTGTTTCATTGAATTTAGTGGACAAGTATCGTAGAACTGATACATAAACAATCAGAGGTGTGTAAGTGCGAGATAACAGATTTAGTCCTATATCAGTGGTGACCTTGCTAATGCATCAGTCTTGGGCGAGGATAAGGACGCGTTTTGCCTTAGCATGAGACTGTTAGGAAGTAAGCGATATTACTGTAGTGGTGGTAGTGACGTGGCGACCTCAGAACTTGTGTCGGAGGAAGCGAAAGAGCTGCGACGATGTTAAATATGTATTCAAGGTGAGAACGTCAGTGATCGCGTGGAGAACATGTTAAATAAGACCGTTCAACGAATCCACCACATATGTTGCAGAAAAACGCCACCTTCGGTGACCGGGATTTCGGGTAGTCTAAGCTAGTATACTTGCTTCGTAGTCACATCTTTATTAACTTGAGGTCTTACAAACCAACCTCCAAATGTTTATCGTAGCATAATACATCAAACACGTCCATCGTTTCAGGAACCTAGTCAACACAGTCGAAAACAAACTATACTCATTTGAGACAGTTGGGCGCTTTGATTGAAAGACTACAATGTTCATCTCTGCACAATGCAGAAAGTCAAGTCTGGTAGCATTTATGCGATGACCATAATGGAACCAATAATTTTCAATATTCAATGCCACTTTTTTTATTTTTCCGAAGAAAGGAGACTGAAAAAACACCAGAACTGCAACGTAATTCCTGGTCTTTCCTAGTCATTTATCACACCGGATGTCGTGAATTCGAAAGTAGCTGCCAAAACCACCGGCTAACCGATCTTTTAGGGTGTCAGGCTAATTGTTGATTTGTTTCCATTCAAAAGTGTTCCTTGTGATTATGTACGTCATTCGTCATTCTTGGCACAAGCGTAAATCCACCTTTTAGTGGATTAAATTCCAAATTACATTCCAAATACACCAAGCACAAGGCTCTCTTTGAGCGCGGTTCATCGTGAACCACCGTCTCTCCTCATCCTTTGTAGTTCCTTGACTGATTGTCATATTATACGTACCTGGTGACCATTATTAAACCACACAATAATTATGTAAGTGGTAAACGAGCAGTCTACCCAATAACGTCGTCACTTGGTCCGTTTGAGGTGTATCCTAAAAGGCACTCCTTTTTCACTGTATTGTGTACATTTCAGAGTGTGGCTTTCCTGTCGGAGGAACCGAATTCATTTTACTGCACCGATGATGCACCGATTGTCACCGATCTCTTTGGAGAATCGGTGGAAGAGCGAGTAATCGACGAATCCGATTCGGTTTGTGCGGGTTACCGCCGAGTATGTTTGGCATGCATACGCAAGGCAGAGCAAGCTACCACTCGGTCGAAGTTGGGAGCACCATGCTTATTTACCAGTAGGGATTCCGAGGATTCTGGAGGTAAGTGAGGCATGAGGACAAGTATCCTGGAGATTATTCTGAATGAATTCAATAGTATCCAGTGTAAATACACAAAAACTACATCTGGAATGATTTTCAACTGAATCTGAATTAAACGACAACTTTTCATCTGTCAGCTTTATTGCTTGTCCTACCTGAAGAGCTGAGGAAGTCAAGCGTACTATAAATGAGCTGTTAAGGCTTGAACACTTACACATTTAAGGAATGTTTACCTATGTGTGCTCCTAGGCTGGACCCAGTAATATAATAAATTTTTCAAATGGCTTTGCAAACGTGAAGTCCCATTTGTCCAGTTGGTAGCTGTTGTGGGTGAACAATACGGAATATAAATGTGGAATGTTTGTTTAAAGATTGGCTCTATGAATTAATCTGAGGTATTTGAAATCTAATTACCTCTCCTGAAAAAGTAATCGGCCTACAACGTGACAAACAAAGTATGAGAAGGTGAGGCACTATGATTTCTGATTCAAAGCAAGGATATGGTGTACACATGCGCGACATGCTCAGTCGGCATTGGTTGATTAGCACGGATCCAGCAAACGATACCGCTTTGCCCTGACGTTGTAAAGCAGAATTCAGAAAGCTACTATAAAGCGAACAAATAAGAGTCGCTAGAGAGGTCTCCTGTATCAAGGAACACTATGTTTATAGTTTCCTCCTTCAGGCAACTTGCACCCGATTACCCGATATCTCGATTATTGGAGCGTTTGTTCTCAGAATCTTTAGGACTCTGCAATCTGTCCTACAAGGGCGTCTTAACTACGGACCGTTTGCGCGCACTTTAGTCACTCATTTCTCGTTTTAACTCCCTGGCCCACTTACCAGGGTAGGGGATTAAAACTGACTAGGTAGCAGGTATTGCAGTTTAATGGTCTCACTTGGACTGTAGCCTGACGCAAACACCTTACTTATTTCTTAATCGGAGGACGTTTGCTTATATCGGCATGAGGTGGATAATAAAAAGCGTTCCGAGGTTACTGTTTGCTTTAGAAAATCTTCTGCATGGTATGAACCAGTGGTGTAAATATTGCGGACTCGTTGGACCTTCAAACTTATCTCTTGTCAGCTTAAGGTAATGTAAGATGGGAGTTGGTTTCGGATACCCCTATTTTACTTTGTGCCCCAGTGCTGTAGTCCACTATATGATGCCGTTCAGTTGCACCCAATCTAATTGACAACGATGCGCTAACATTTGGGATATTGGTGACATTAGAACTGTTACCATCTGTTACCTTGGGTTTATACCGGGTAAAGGGCGTTCAGATGAATATACGTGTTTTACTCCGCCCAAACCGCATTAGGCATTATTCATTGTGCGCAGGATGCAGCTAGTAGGTACTCGGGCATGAAAATTCACACTGGTGTTCTGCATTGAGAAGGATTTTTACATGACAACAGGATTACGAGCATGTTTGTACCAAGTAGTTCTTTTAAACATTTCTTAAAGTAAGCATTACAAACTGACAAGGTAAACAGTGTGAAAAGGAATATACTCTTTAGCGAAATACACTCATTTGCAAACAAATTTGGTTTTTGCGAGAGACTCATCTGGAACCCAGTTGATCCTGTCGTTTGTTTTGCAAATCTTTAACAGCAGTTTTCTAAGTTCAGTAGCCCGAGCATTAACGGAATTCATCTTGAATGCGCAGACTCGGTGCATTGGATACATACAATCCTTAATTTTGAGCCGATTTTAAACCCAGTCTGCCAAGATGGTACGTACACTTTCGAAGTGGCGATGCACACACTACTGGTCCAAAATGTGAATATTGTAGCCACTGTCACAACTCCTAAGATTCAGTGGCATATCAGCTTAATTCACTTGCCCTATCACCGCTTTTAATTGAGAACACCGATTCGATCATTGGACTGGAACAACCAGTTCCTCACTTTTGGAGGTCGAGATGGGCAACAACGTCACATTCGTGCTATAATTGCTGTATCAGCTACCATGGAGACAAACGGAGGCGTCCATATTAGAGTTGTATGGTCCTATCACTGTGCACACTTTCCTCAGAGGGTGGTAAAGACACCAGCGACGTTCTAACTGGTGTCTCCCGCGCAGAATCATTCATCTACAGAGACGTGTAGGATACACATCGATTAGGCATGGCGATCGGCTATCAGATCTGAAAAACCGTGACACAAATTCGACTTCGATGACCTACTGTGTCCGATGTCAGCAACCCTGAATATATTTTCTAGTAATCTGAGAAACTGTGCAGACATTTCCAGGCTGCGAGGGAAAAATTTGGGCGTCGACCCGCGGATGTCCAGTCTTGCTGGTGCTGCTTAGTGATTCATCCTGTTCAGCACAAGTTGGAGTTGTTCCAAGCCATCACCACGGAGACCTGTGCCACCAACATATTCATTTCAACAATTGGAGTATAGGGACCTAACTGGTCGCAAAAGTATCTCCCAGTGATTATTCAGGTAGTCAGCCGACAACAAGGTTGAAAATAGGGGTAAGGGTGGGCAAATTTGTTGCACTCAGACAATATCAAATGTGGTCATGCTTACCGTGTATCCGGATGACACGTTTACTGATGAATGTTGAGCCTAACGTGGTTTACCATCTTCTTGGGATTACTGCCCACTACGAGAATCGTTCGTCGTCCTAAGAGAGAAAATATGATGCAGCAAGCTGCAGTTATTTGAATTTTTGTCGCAAAGAAAACATTTGAACCATACGGTCTATTTCAAGGTAACACCCTCCATGTTATAGCCTCGTGTGTGCTTTGTATTCGGGAAAAATTTCGAGGAAGGGATATGAATAACAATGTAGCAATACCAATAAGACCATAGTCACGATAATTACCTCTGTCCATTTTGTAGACAATTCATGGGGAATAAAAGGAGGCTTTCTGCGGAATAGTTTCAGGATTTCCGACTTCCGGGCTGTCGCGAGCGTCCGATATTTCCTCCCTGTTTCAATAATCCGCAACCCTATAGGGTTCTCAATCTTTAGTTAATGAAATCATCGTTTGCGCTCCAAAATATGGTCCATTTGGGAGGCCGTGTGACCTTTGGTTGAAAATCACGTCGAAAAATTGGTAGCACTGACAAGTACCTGAACAAGGGGTGACAATATTTTATGGGCCCCTCACAGTCCTAGCAACGCTGGCTCAGTCCGAACCAACCAAGTGTCCGGCTCGTGCTGTCGCCCCGCGTGTTGGCCTGAGCATTCCATTCATCCGCTACTGTAGAAATGCCTCTCCTCGGTATCTCGCTGCAAGTGCCTTTAGACCACGTCCTTTGTGATTGGGTCTGGTAATGACCAAGTTAAGGGGTTTCATTTGAAACGAGCAACTACAGGCCTTGAAGACAATGGATTCCGTTTTATTATTATTTTAATGCCAAGGGAAATGAAGAATGCAACTTCGCAAGAAAGGGGCTGTGACGTCATTGTAGGTGCGGAGACCAAAACCTAACACGTAACACTTGTTCATCCATGTTCGTGTCACAAACGATGCTGTTCTAAATAAGCTTCCTCAGTAAAAGAGCGATGAAGGCAAAACCTGTAATACTCTGTGCGGATTTTCAACGAACAAGATTAAAGTCCTTGCAAAACTTTTGGTGTCAGCACTTGTACAGTTAAGTTGGTGAAGTATCGAATGACACCACGTGCTGCTGAATGAAAAACCTGTGAATTATTCACCACAACTTCCTATCGCTTAATATATTTAATGTGTATGAATCGAGTTCCTATTGTTGTATGTCACCATTTAGAAGCCTTGAACTGGAGGACACGAGAAGTCCTCGTGAAAGCATTCCACATTGTTATCCGCCATCTAGGTTAGGAGAAACGACTCTGACCACTATAGAAAACGCTAAAATCCTCAGTTTCCCGCTTTATGAGAATCGCAATCAAAACCTTGGTGTTTATCCAAAATGATATGTAGCTCACCGATTAACACAGAGATTTAAACGGATATTGACAAGTTCTCCAGTCCTTTTTAAATGGTGGATCAACGTACTTGTTCGGCTAAGAATATGTTGGAAAAGAGTGGGGAACAAACCACTCAAGTCACGTCTTCATCAGAGTAGATCCGCAATATATTGTTCAGTACCAATTGGAATTATCCTAATAATAGGAGGAAATCTAACTGGGCTGGGACTAGAGCCAGCATGTAGTGGCTTTTTAACCTTTAATAAGCTAAAACCTGCCATCTTGGGTGTTCATCTTTTAAGGCTGTATTTGTAGAGATTGTCAGGCTTGGGACGATAATGACAATTTTCGAGGAAAGACTGGTGCGTCGCAACAGCACTTAATGAGGTTATTATGGTTGCGTAACCACATGCTAAAACCGATAATCCACTAACTATACTGTAATCTCACTTACTTAATTTAAACAACAAAAGAGGTAGATCAAGAATTGTAACCTTTTCAAATTGCCTTCGGCAGTCGCAAACGCGAAACCAAACGTCTGCATAGAGTGAACACCGACCGATAAAATATGCTATTTGACAAAAATGGTGGTGGGGCCAGTTTCCGAACGAACAGTTGGCTTGAATCCAATCCATACTTTTCCATATCTGCTGACTTTTTCTCACTTACCATTATGTAGTTTCTCCAAAACCAATAATTACTTTTTATGACGATGCCAATTATGCTCGGATTATATGAACTCATTGCTACTGGACATTCGCTTGTGTACGCTTAGCTCTCCAGGACTAAGGGATATTAGGCTTTCTATTTGGTGACCCTTATTGGAGTATCTTTGCCATATTATGCAATCCTTTACTGCGCTGTTAAACCCACTACAAATGTCTTTTGTCATTTTAGAACAAACGAGTGCCCGAATATAATGAGGAAAATATATCTATTAGGTGGATATGAGACATGTATAAAATGAGCACAACTGGTACGGAATTCTTGTAAATTCGTCCTCAGTCGGCATCGGAATTGGAAAAAATGATGCACTCAAACATTGTCCTCGTAGACGGCATTAAATATTTGAAAATAAATTTGAAGTGTTCTCAAACACTTTGAAATGCATGGTCAGCAGTAATCGCTGTTCTCTCATGCAGTTCCAGACTTTTCCAGAAGGTAGACATTTTCTCTCTGTGTTGGCCGACCAAAAACTTGCCTATTTCAGTGACGGTGAACTTGTGGATACACAATCCTCTTGAATTCATCAGACCTAAAATTATTTCTCAGAATTAACTGAGAGCTGAGTTTGGTAACATTTTGTTCCTGATTTCCAAAGCTATTTGTTGTTGACTTGTGATTGTGACTGTTGACTCAAGCACTTCGGGTAAGCATCTTCATCTGAACTTCCTGAAATCCGTCATTTCAGACCAATATCGCACTAGCATATTGTGACCATCTACCCTGAACATTGTGACGCCAAAGAACTTGGAATATTCTTCTGCCTCGTTTTCTTTTCTGATAGAACGATTCAAATTTCCCCACCCCGGTTTTAACACCCAAGTTTGGTTGATTCTTTAGGTCAGAAGTTAGAAAAAAATTAGCAGTTCTACATGTTGCCGACACTTCTTCAAACTCAGAAGCTGTATTAGGCTTCACACAAATCCCGTCTTCGGGAATATTTGAAGCGGATGACTAGCAAGTCAATTCATTCTGGAATGGCACACTTCCGTTTTCCACCCAGTAATTTTGCAAACTATTTAGATGGCGAAAGTGGTGCACCGCGCTCTCTTGACTGCCTGCAGCATGTACGTTAACAGGCATTCCGTAGGGATTCGCTTTAGCAACAGATAAGGTTTTTAGGCTAAAGTGGCTAAAAAAAAGTTAGTTAAAAAAGTCCACCAAAGAAATCTCCATTTTTGCAGTGATCAAATCGCTACATCTTAGCTCAAATTGAAAGCGACAGCTGTCAAGCCGAGTATTGTGAAAGCAGTGAATTTTCTAGGTGTGCGTGGTTGGAGATCCAACAGGGCGTGGAACGCGGTCAATCCCAGTGGCAGGTCTATATA
>SJOL01006385.1:258956-374839 GCA_004794785.1 Opisthorchis felineus | reverse complement strand
TATATATATATATATATATATATATATATATATATATACGAAATGCACTTAATCACTCAAAAATGAATAAAGATGATGAACGCCTTCCAGGTGGATTTAACAAGTTAGTGACCACTTAGAATCTGACAGCACAACTCTGACAGAAACAGTGTGCATCTAGACAACACATCCAAGGTCTCAGTGGGTAGTACGTTGCTGACACTGTTAATTTGAGTCTACCATGCTGATCTCAGCTGCCGTTACTTTAGATGAGTGAAAACTAGACGGTAGAACACTTGAGTAGGTTGTGGAAAACAACTTTCATCTACACCATAACACAGACTGGTTCAGTTACTAAATGTATACTCGCATTGATTAATTGTTTAGTAGTAACAAACCAAGTCTTTCGCAATGTAATATGTGTAACCGCCTGGCTAATGAAAAAGAGTTGAATTTCTTTTCGATATTTGCGATAATCTTGCTTCCGCCGAGAAGCGGAATGATATTTGAACATTCCTCAGAGAAGTACGATGAAACAAACGGTCTAATTCAGTCCTCTTAATACTTACGTGATTGTTCCCCGCAGACGACTACCCTAAGGTCCATTTTTTTACTGAACCACTATACTCCGGCAGTTGTTATTGTCGCATTGTCTATACGCGGTCCAGTATCTAAGTGTCAATGTGAGAGCGGACTTGGCTATGACATGCACTATGTGATATATGCATGCACTTTTGGATACACATTCATTCTAAATTGTACCCCGGAATGATCTGATTTAGTAAACTGTTTCGTTGCTTTCAGTAGATAATCAATCAGGCAAATTGAAGCATTTTTGCTAGATTTTTATGGAGCCCTCGGAAACAGTTTTCAAGTTTTAAACGCCATACAATTCATTATTACATTCAACAGACGCTCAAATATCATATCCCTTTCCATAGAAAGAATGATGTATACTTGAATACTTGAATTCGAATTGTCTCATGAGCAATTCTGAGTTAAGCATGTGTATGTATGCTTCTCAACATCGGAATTCTAGAGTCATTTGTATGTAAATGTGCGCCAATTTGGCGGTGATGTCATCCGCAAACATTTGCGAAAAACGGGCATGAAAACTACGGTTCACAGAAGTCTAACATTGACACTCCGTTATCTTGGTCACTTTTGATTACTTATAAGTAAAAAGTAGTGTAGGTGAAAACATGGTTATCAGACCACGCGCATCCAGTTGGGCGATGTGACAGATAAGCAAGGGAATTAGCCGGATAAATTTGGTGTGTATTACTGCTGAATATTATACTAAATATTATACTGCGAAACAGTGAAGAAAATATGCAGGCTATAAATTTTATGCGTTATTCATTGTGTGGAGTGAATGGGAGTGGCACGTCAGTTGAGCTAACCACTCTTGTCACCTACTTGAAACTGTCATTTCCTGGCATTAGCCGCACTCGCCTGGCTTATTTATGCAGGTCCTAGCTGCTGACAACTTGCGTGTTCACACGTAGTATTATTGATGTGCAACATCTGTATGCATTATATAGGCATTCTTCTTGTTCAGTAAGCTACAAAATCGAATTGTCCATTTTCGACGTGGATAAGTGATGAAAGTCGCTCTAAGATGTTTCTGGACTGTGATGAATAATCCTGCTTAATATACCCGCTCACATAATGAATAAATAAGTTGCAAAGTTAGTTTTTAAGATGCAGTATGCCTTTCATCCAAGGGCTGCTTAGCTGCAAATTGATACACTGTATTATTTTGCCCCAGTTGCCGTGATTATTCTTCATAATAAAGGTGAATGTCTGAAATATCTCCCAGTTGCAACGCCGGACTTCTGGAATAGGGTTATTGAAAGCAAAAGCAGGATATTGAGCAATTCAGTGTCCGACGACTGTAAGAAAATCACAAGAGAATATTCTAGGTCTGATTTAGTCAGTTTGCCGGATTTGTCCGTTATCTTAATCCAAGTGAGGTTTTAGTGCGATGCCAGTCTGATTTGGATGGAAGCGTTTGTTTGCACCGTCAGAAAATTTGAAGCTTTATACCAGAATTAATCAAACGTTGACGCTCATGCTTTCGTGGCTAGAAACGTTTGACTCCCCAGGAGGCTGGTAGTCAGTTTCGGAAAAATTTTATCCGTTTGCCTTGAGCAGAGCCTTTTGGAAGGGTGAGGTTATCTTTAGGCACGTCTGCGGAAGCGATCAATCTCTTAGAGATTGATTGGAACTTAACGTGTTCCGCAGCCTTCAAAATAGCATGGATGGATTGCTTAGTGTCGGTAGTGCAATTGCGAGGTTGCTCCCTTTTTGCGGCAGAAGTTTTAGCCTGACTGAGCCCGTGATAGTAAAAAGCGAACAAGCAATTTTTCCACAAGTCAGACAAATCTAGGTCGTCGGAATTAATAGTTCTACCTGTTTATAGTTTTTAGTTATCGTTGAAGCTACCGCTTGATAATTCAGCAGAGCGGAAAGATGAACAAGTCTAGGCGTCCGGTAAATATACCCACTAACAAATTTTGTTTCAAGTTTCCATGTACTGACATCCATGTTGAGTAGAATGGACAATGCTAATAAAGGATGGGAGCAGCTCATAATCCTCATGAGATTTGATACCAGGCAAGAAGTTTTGATTTCCTCTTAGCACATCACCAAAGACATTTAAAATCTTCCTACTCACTTCTTGAAGAAGCCTCTTTTTAAGGTCAATAAGTGTTTGCACCAATTTGCAAAAGTTATAAAATACCATTATAAATAAAATTTACACGTCCTCAGTCCCGATGAAATCTTCCTATTCACTTCTAAGGACGCCAACTTCACTCAGTTAGCTCTTAGATACAACACTTCTCTATCATCACAAAATTAAATGCAGTACGGAGAAATGAGCCGTTTCAGGATACACCGTGTTCAGTTTGCTGTATCTTTTCGGATGCATACTACAGAACAACTTCAGATAAACGAATAAAAGGTAGCAAGAGTCTTTATCATCGTGATGCTAGAAGCAGGTCGATCATCAAGGGATTTCCGGTGGTATGATTGACTACTCTTTACAGAGTTCTGCGTTCCACCTTCTGATAGCAATAGATTCAATAAACCGTGGCATCATACCGTTTTGTTTGATTTATTTGTCGCCTGATATAATTCCTTAGTATACAACGGATGTTGTGCAGCGGAACTAACCCAACGAATTGCCCTTTCACTGTGCTCCTTTCAAGGTGCTAGCTGGTAGAAAACACCGTAGACTGCCTTGTAAGTTGACTGAAAAGTAAGGAACCTGCAAACTTCCTCTAACGCGGCTTATTTACACAGCCTCAAATGTGTCACTGTTTATCGGCTGTGATCGCCGGCAACAAAGACACGCATTTCCTACAAGAAAAGCGCAAGACGGCTGAATAACAGAGAGGATTACACCCCATGCCCTGACCGTTTTTAAAACATTTACAGATGGGGGGTTCAACGTGGTTTTCTTTATCTGCATTTTGTAGGCAGGGCTAATTGATGTCCTGATTAAGTTTTCAAATATAGTTGTTGTTCGTTTCTGGAATTCTCAAATTTAAGGCTGAAAACATACCAGAGAAATGCGGACGAATGATTACCGAACTCGTTTTGAAGTGTTTGCGAACAATGAGGGTATCAGGCAGCACCGCCCAAATTAAAAGATAGTCTAACTTTAGGGAAATACACTCATTTGCAAACAAATTTGGTTTTTGCGAGAGACTCACCTGGAACCCAGCTGAAACTCTCGTTTGTGCATTTTTGTCTCAAAACTCCTATGGACATGCTCCTAGTGAAGTAACGCCTAACAATCCAGCTTCTAGAAGTCCGTCAACTGTGCTTAGCGAAAATGTAAAAACTAGTGAGAAAGTCAGTAGGAAATGCCGGCAGCACAATCACAGGAGCTATCTGTGTACGAATTCTATCCGGACTTGCACTAAATGGACACATAAAAATTTTATTTTGATTACTTCGCAGTTGTACGCTATTTCTTGTGGAGGTGAAGAACGGGTTGTGGAGGTTGCTGGAACAGAATGCATGCCCTCTTATCAATCAACGCAACACGTGACCCTCTGGCGTTTGTTCCATAAGTCGGCCACTTTACGGATCACTGGTAGTCTCTCGACGAAATATGTCGATTCTGTTGACCTAAATTAAGGGCGGCTAACGGGCCTCAAAACACATTAAATGGATCTGCAGCAACATGGGATCTAGACAGTGAAATCGTTCTTGTTGGACCATATCTTTCAAAAGTGTGAAAACATGTGGCATTCAAGCCAAGAAATCCTAACACCGTGACAAGGAAGTTATTCATTTGATTGCCCTTCTACTGGACTGGAACCGTTTACTTAAGATTCAGCAATTTTGCTTGAGAACGGCCTTCAAGCCCCTAAAAGACAATTTCATTTAGGCTTCACTAGTAAACTGAAACAGTAGCCAACCAAAGTCTGAATTGAGCTAGTAAGCCACAAGAACAAAAGATGTCGATTCATGGCTTATTTGAATAGAAATTACTGTCTTTCTGAAGCATTTAATCAGAGACGTACCAACAGGAGCGAGAAACCTGTTGGAATTTGTTCCCGGTCGAGATTAAGTAATATTAACAGAAAAACTGAACGCATGACGATCACATTCACCCAAAGAAAAGTTGTTAGTTTCATGCTAAAGTTGCTAGAAAATCCCCCGAAATGTTTTGAATGCATCCCACTCCGGTTGCCATATTAAGCAATATCTTTCAAAACGATAGGCAAGGAATACTACAATATGTAAGCATCTAAAGGTAACTTTCAAGCGTATTTTGGCAATTAGGAGTTAATGATGATTTTTCCGTAAAGGCTTATTCTACAGGATAGCAGTCATCCTAAAGAATTAAAAACCTGGAGCAGGGCTGGTTTGAACTTGTATGTTCGATAAGATTTATCCAGCAAAGTTACTTTCGCTGTAGTGACAACCAATAATACGCTGACGTATAAATCAATTGTCAATATGTTCAGTGTTTAGATAAACAAAGGCTTGGCCAAATGTCATCATCACTGGTCGGTAAGAGCTAGTCTCGAATGTTACCAGATAGCTTTGACGTAAGAAATACCCCTTCACTGAACAATCATAACAACTCTGCCCCAGCGATACAAAGTGTTTGCAATATACCTTATGTTTCTTTGTAATATATATCAGCCACTCTCTCCTAAACCATAAACATATGGAAACCACCGAAATGTCACCTGCAAAATAACGACCGGCGTAGATCAACAGATAGAGCAATACATTTGGGCTCCAACGCTGTTTCTGATATCCCATTAGCCATCGCCAACATTATTATTGACTGCAGCAGCAGATGAGGTCGTTTGTGATCCACTGGCGTACGACCATTTAATTTATCTGGATAATTTGTTGGAATGAAAAAACCGAGGCATGAAAAGGGAGCTAGGGCTAGCCTACAACAAACATCTGAGGTGAGTACACCTTGAACACAGTCAGACAATCTGGATAGAAACTGACAGCAAGAACGTCAATGACATTGATTATCCACCATATCGTTTAGTGTATACGGCTAAGCATCCTCATTAGTGCCTGAGTGTAACGATCGCCAACTACAATCTATCCTGGCCACTTATCTATGTGGGTCCGCCCAATCGTCAGCCACTATATTCCTGTTGCTACGACGCGGTAGACAATTAATCACCCCATTGTTCATCCTACGACAGACGAGGAACAGCCAAATCACGATTCGACCAAGGACAGCGGAACGAAGTGCTGCACAATTGTCTGTTACAATACACCCGCTTGTTTGGCCTATCACAGTCCTGGTTGTTTTGCAGAAAGCGAGCGGCTCAACCTGTCAGATATGGGGACATCGGGAATTCACAAACCGATTTGTCTTGAAGGTGAGTTAAAAACTATCGTGTTCGGCTATGAATATGTGAACCGCTACTAGCATACATGCTTAACTATAATAATGCTAGTAGCTACACCATTTTTCTTCGGCTACGTTTGGTGGAAGTATGACAGGCCACATTCCGTTCAAAAGACTGTTTAAAAGATGGCTTGACATTTTCCCATTGACCCCATTAGTACTTTCCTTTGTTTCGCCTTATTGAAGGTTTTTTTTCAGTTTATGTGAACATTTTCACTGTTTTGGCTATGCTGATCAATAACCGGAAACGCAGTGGGTAACACACTTGGGAAACAACCACTGGCTTGTGCTAGAAGTCAATACCCACAATGGTGACCGCATTAGCTATCGGCACTTAATTTTTACTTCATGTGACGTGTTTAGTGTAGACATGCATTCCGTTGTTGCATATTCATATCACGAGCATCTGATGTGCAGAAACTGGGTGTTGTTTATGTCACATCCCAAATTCCCCACGACCCCACTCCAAATGTCTTGTAATCCAATAGCAGGTCTGGTGCCATTTACCTCTGCTCCTACAAAAGTGGAGTTCCCTACTTATTACCACGTTGGATAATATTCAGCAGCGCAAATCCATAAGCAGCACTTCTCAGGTTTACTTTCTACAGTACCTCACCGATGGAATATTGCAAGAACTCTCAGTGTGAGCTTTAAAAGAGCTGTCTTGATAGGCAATTTAATGAGGCAAGTGGTCTACATCGTAACGAGTATAATTTTGTAACCATGTGGCAGAGGAGTGTGAAAGAAATTAAACATGTTTTGGATGTTGTTGGTGTGCTATGCCTTCCAGGATGGGATTCCCGTGACCCCAACGGTGCTTCCCTGGAGAAATTGCAAGAAATGGCGGCTGATCGATGCCAGTGGCGTTTGTGTTGTCCGTTTCTTTCCGGATTGTCTGATTGAGCGCTTGGAAGTGTAAGCACCTCAAACTGCTCGCGATAGTTCGGCACCAGCCCCTCCCTCATCCACCATTTTCTCTTTTAATTCTTTTCATTTGAAGACTTCAACTATATTTAGATAAACATTGTGGTTGTACAGCAGTGAGGCGTCAATATCAGCACTGATGTTCCTGTCTCTGATGATGATGCCACTTGATAAGCTCCTAAAGTCTTGCTCGAGAAAATAGGTTTCGTATATCTTTCGCGATTTCAACTAAGGCCGATCCTATGCACAAAATTCCTTACTAAAGAAAAATAATCTGAAATTTTGCCTATTGAACAACAAGGTACCCAATGAGGCGCACATTTCTTCAAAGTGCCTCGCAAATGAATTGTTTGTTTACATCAGTTATAATGCAAACTAATGATCCTCTCTACCCCAGTAACCTTTTAATTAAACTCCTGAACGCACTCGCATATCTGATCAGTGTATACGTCAGCTAAGGGGATGTTACTCATACCATAATATTCTGGGAGGAGTTCTCATTTTCAGGAGAAAGTTGTAGTAAAAATTCTTTGGTCCGTTAAAAATATCCCGGGAAAAGGGCTACTTACTGAGGGAAAATCTGCATCTTGAAGGAAATGAAGTTAACCCTGAATGAATATTCAAATCTACAGCCAACTAAAGTATGAGTTAGTAGCGCACTGACGGGCTGACAGACTACGGCTTTAGCTGAAAATCCTTACTACAACCAGGACTTTACCATATTCTACCAAAGCATTTTGTCAACAGCATAGCACAGTCACAGGGAAACTAATGCAACATACTTTGTCCTGAAACAAAGAACAAATTATTTTTACATAAAAGGCAAGTTTGTTCCCTGACTTGGAACGTAGCTTTGCTTTATTATATCCAGATGGAAAAACGAAATATTGGGATATTTTTTTCGGAAAGAAGCATTGTTGGATGAACATTCACACCATACCAATTCATTTTCCCTATTCTGTACACTTGGAAAGTAATCCAACTGCCACAAGCCATTGAGATAGTAACTGCCCCGAGGAAATAAGCAAGTGTGTCCGTCTTAGGCAAATATGTACCAGCCCACTCCTTCTACTGTAAAGTCTCTTCTGATGGGTCGAATATATAGTGAATATACTTTCCTTCCTCACTAAGCAGCAAAGGCATTTCTTTTCTGTCGCCATCTACATTTACTCTCCCATTCAACGAATCAATAATTCATGTGCGTTCATCAGTCAGATTCTTTATACGCGACAGTCTGATTGATGGGATCTTCTCCATTCGCGTTGCAGCTGCCGAATTGCACATGAAATTGAAACAAATGTGTAGGTTGTTAGAATAGGTTGGTTTGCATCTTTTTGTATGGCTGCGAGTCAGCTGATTGTGTCGTATCCCGGATTCCGGAATATAGAAGCCTTCAGGCCTTAGGTTCTCTGCAGCAAAAAGAGGTCTCCGCACACAACAGTCAAATTACAAAATAACTCAGAAACAAAATCTCGCAAGTTAGTTGTAGCGCAAAAGCGAAAACGCATACGCAAACACTAATGCAAATGCGTAGACCTTGTATCCAGTTCAGCTGACTGGAAGGATTCTTGGGTCGGGACAGCTCACTAATTTAGAGTATGAGTTGTGTTCACTGCTTGCTGTTCAGATGCGATACTCTACGCGAGCATCAGTATCCTGCATCAACTGGCCCACGATTTCGTGATACTAAGTAAACAAGTCTATCGCTCGGTAATTCGACGTCCCTCTGATAAAGACTTTAGGCTCCATTTGAATGGGCTTTGAAAAACTTTCTCATATCTGTCGTGGAAATTTTGTTTAAAAAATTAGGGAAAATTCACAATTGTTCACAATTGAGAGGTGTCTTTTTTGTGGGTATGGTTGCTGTAGTGTACAAATGTTGATCAGAACGAAGCCGGTTTCATCCTCCTTAGTCGTTATATGTGCTTTCCCGATGATCCCAAACAAGAATTAAACAGTTATGTAGTGTCCCTGACATTTTCAAAATTGACCGAATGGCTAGGAAGTATAAGAGGGCTTGGCGGAACGAGCAGCTCCGATAGCCCCAGTAAGCGGAAAGACTGCGGCTTAGGTCTGTTCTGACGCGTGCCTTTAAGTTCTTGGGCTTCTCAGTTTGTAGGTTGGTTTCATATGTACTATGGAAACTCAGTCGATTCGTCCAACTTGTTTGAGTTTAAGGTAAGTTAACTTGCAATTGGACACACGAGAGTAGTCGCATGCGTAGTGTGTATACTACACACGTTCACCAGGAATGAGTCACGATAGTGGTGAACGTTCAAGTGTTTGAAGCCTGACTCAACCACATGTTCAATTTTGCGTTCAGTACGGACTGAATGACATTGAGTATTCATTGCCAAACCCACTTGTTATTCGCTCGTCCCCTATTCTTCGACTGTGAAGGTCTCCATCGTAGTTCCATGACTCTTAAGTTGCCAGAGGAGATGTGACCTCGGATTTTATAGTTCCAGCCTTCAATTTGTTTGCTGCAGTTTTTAGAACTTGTGCATGTTGAACAAGTTTTAAATTCAGACTAAGCTTGAAGTTGTTGTCATGTGACTCATGGTTGACAGCTGTCATGATATGCTAACTGACGTGATCTTGCCTAGTATTGTCACAACTGATTTCGAACTACGAAAAACTAGTGAAAATGCGTAAAATTCCACAAATAGGGAGTTCACTATATCTGTTGATATGCATTTTCTGACCAAATGCAATTTTTATTGGGTGTGTTTGTGCTGTTTGGTAGATCCGTGAATATCGCAGCATTCTTTGTAATGCTAAGAGAACTAGAGTGCAGCAGATGGAACTCTCTCCTAACTGTTTCAGGTAATACCTTCAAATTCTCTCTAATTCCGGAATATGGCTTCATCAACGGCACATTTCAATGTCATTTGAGGAGACAAAAGACCACTGCGCAACTGCGCCTAGAGTATACAATCGATTTGCCTGGATTGAAAGAAGATCAAATGATACGGCATACCCTCCAGAACCGGCCATACCACCACAGTCCTGCAAGCAAAGATGTCCTTACACGGGCAATTCAGCTAGTTGAACTGGCAACACAGTCAAACGGTCACTGGTCGGTAACCTCAGGTGCCTTTCGAATAATGGTTTTCACGCCTACCTCGGTGGAGATTAATATGTCTTCCTATGGAAATGTGCGGACCGATTCGGATTTTCCGGATGATGTTATACTGCTGGGGAAATACCAGGACAAAATTAACAGTAGGTGGATAAAGTTACACGCGACGTTTTGCATCAAATTTCTTATTATTATACACTCTACCTTCCTATGAAATATTTTCAGTGGTACATTTTATAGGTTGGTGGAGATAACAGATTATGAGGGTACCTTAAAGGACTCGAACTAGCACCACGATTGAACTACCACGAATTTTCGTAACGCCTCAAAGACTGAGACACCCTGAAGGAAAACACATTTTTTTATGTTTCACTTGATGCGTTGTAGATGCGGCAACAACTTTATCCTGGATCTGAGAATATAACCTCACTCTGATGTAACCGATGGATGTGAGAGGTTTGCTGTCGACGGGAGTTTCAATAAAACTTAGCTCCCTCCAAAGTATTACTAATCAAGAGCGTTCGAAATCGCGTCTTCATAAATTTGGTTTAACATGTCATGTCCACCTAAATTTTACCTGGAACTGTCCCCTTAGAGTGAAATAAACTCGTATGTAGGTGTTCGTAATTTCAGAGATGTGCAGTTCGCACAGTTTATCTAGTCCAGGAAAAGTGAGCCGAATTCCGTTGTAAACATCTTCAAATAAATAAGTTCTTCAAGTGCTGCTGGAGGATGCCATCGAATTACACATAGGGTGAATGCCTCTACTGTGAAGTGGACAGCAGTTTTATGGCAGATTCCGTCAACCACCTTACACTCACGACCCTCTTGTAGTCAAAACCTAGATTTGCATACCATCGCAGCACGGAATTACTTAGATCTTTTTTAGCCCCTCAGACGTACCAACGGATGATCGCAGCCGCAAAGCATAATTCTCGTCAGTCATAGGAGAACCTATAGAGCCTAATGAAATCAGTCACAATGGGCCATCATTGAGTAATGAATATTTCCCCCCTGAGCTCAGCCAAAATTTACCACCTGTTTTGTACTAACCGCACATAAAAGCTTTAATGTTCATCCTCCCCATTAATGTCATTTACTTCAGTTTTTACAAACTCATGATACTGGCTTCTCCAGGAAAGCTTCCGATGTGCAACTGTTGGTCCAAAATCCATTAGTAACCAACATTTCACCACGGACGCGCAGTTATTGTCCGACTAAGGATTTGAAATCAACAGTTATCTCACTGTTTCACTTTACTGAGTGTAAAGTTCGCAGCAGGTGAGCGCATTATTAGACTTAGTAGTCGGATCTTCTGGGCTTGGAAGCCAACAATATTGCCTCTAAAATTGTTGGGTCTTTGCCACTTTTCAAGGAGAAGACCGATGTTGGGACATTTTGGTCGTCCAGGAAGGGCAACTGTGAGTGATTCGTAAATTCTCCTACGCAGTCCAACAGGCTTCGACGGTAATTGGCTTGTTATGCACCGCGACCACTAAGTTGCTCCGTTATCATCAGTGCCATAAGTATCGTTGATGGTAAATACATCACTGATCATGCTATCATGCATGACAGCCATAGTCTAATATGTAAGTGATTCCTGTGTGGTCACATAGGTAGGCCGAAATATACATAAAATGTAAATTAATGGCTGAAAGGGTCTAATCGCGAGTGGAACTCCTTCTGAAAGCCACTGGTAATTATTATTCGTCTGCGCAAACTGTCACAACGTTGTGGTAAACAGCCTTGCATCCTGCGATGACTCTGAGAGCCATACTCACGGGACCAGCTATTGTGTTGGTTTGACCTTTTCACGAAGTCCAACAACGAGCAAACAGAGGAGGAAGAGTAACCCTGACAAGAGATGGCCCTGGGGTACATTAGTACCGTTCACCTGGAAAAGGTGGTAAACACAGAAATATGTTTCCTCCAAATGACTAATGGTTCCTGGAAGCAGAGTTTTTGCCTTCCTCCCTGTAAAGGCAAATAAATTGTCGGTCCCAAATCAGTACACTATATTCATCCTTCGTTCAAACATGGCTGCTTGCAAAGTAACCAATGCGATGGAAATAATTCTAAGAACAAGTAATGCGGTGTAACTCAGAACGCACGTGCTATGAGTAGCAGCATTGGGAGTGAGATAATCATGCCTTACACCGTGTGCCTCTGGGCTAAGTTGACCTTTCACAGCCAAGTAGTTCAAACTATTGGGTTATTGGTTTATAACGAGACATCTCATGCCAGATTAGGAAGTTGAAACTCAGAACGGGCTGCTAAAATCAAACTCAGACCAAGAGTTCAAGCATCCGGAAACGACATTAATCTTCAAAACCCCAACCAAAAACGAAATTGCCTTGTCTGAATACGAACATAACTTAATAATCTTCATCTTCGAACCTGCAAAATCTGGACTCTACTGGATACGGGCTCAAACGTTATGTTATCGATATTATGGTGTCGAACGAGATAAGGTTCACAGAAGACAAAAAACTCTTTGAAGCTGTGGCTGGATAGACATTCTTGTGGTCAGAACGCTCAAGAGATAGTCGAAGAAACACGACGGTCCAAACTACATCAGCCCAAGAGTAATGGTAATTCGAATTCAGTTCGCCAGCAGGCGCTTTGTTAAGTGTGTGAGTACTTACACGGGATTTCAGGTTTGACCATTGTGAGAAGGTGGCATAATCCCCACATAGACTCACCGAAGAAGTGGACAAGAACGTATATGTTATTCTCCCACGAAGGAACTTCAGAAATAGCGTCAGCCCATGATCGATTTAGAGATATCTTGTGTACAAATTCGAAGGTTTGCTCGTTGTCTATGACGTGAATGGATTTGGCTACATGCGGCGTAGTAACGTCTGGGCTCGATTTTGTTCAACCACAACTCAGGCATAAGGGAATTTATTTGCGTATTCTCCCTAACAAACGCTTTGTCATAAGAGCAAAGCATGATGGCCAGTAGGAACATACGAGTCGTTGTACACATTCGGTGGTGGCAGAGCTTGGCATTTTGATCTTCAAAAAGAATGTGATTTTGTTCACTGCCGTAATCACTTCAATACCTCATAACGTTCCTTTGTCAAAACAGACATTCTGGGTTTCTCAACCAGATTAGGGGCCTGAAGGTCGGCGCATCTTGTACTTTCCTTTGACGTCGTGTCCTTGCTTACCAACTTTCTACTCATGTAGATAGTAGAATAAATGTACTCATCACTTGTCGGTAGAGCTCCGCCGATGCCCAATGTGTACAATGACCCGTCATGCGATGCTCGTTTGACAAGGCTTTCTTTATGGAGAATACAATCATTCGTGCCTGATTTGTAGTTGAAAGAAATCAGGCTCAGGTGACACAAAGCCAAATAGATCCAAAACCAATCTTGTCATCGACAACGCGCATACCTTCGAAATGGTGTACATGGTACTTCTGATCAGATCGTGACCGTTGGTATCCAGACTATAGACGATGGCAGAGAGGCTGGAGTCCGAATGATTCCCTTCGTCAGGAAGAAAAGCATGTGACCTCTGAGCATAAATTTATCTACCAACAATTTCACGAGCTTTTCTTACATTCCAGTGGGTTTTTTTGTGGGGTAAGTATTCTGTTCATATTCACACAGCTCTCGTTTGAACGGTCGTCCTCCTGTTCTGGCGTAGTTATTCGGGTGAGTCCACACCGAAGTGAAGCACTGAACTCGAGTTTCGCTCTCATTAGAGCTCATCGTCAGTGCATATCCAAAGTCCGTGCCGGGATTCGAACTCCGGACGTCTGACATGCGAGGCGAGCGTGTTACCACTACTCCACCAACAAACGTTGGACGAATCTGAATTTTCACATCTGAACAGGCGAACGTGCTCACGCTTGAGTGATGTAGTTGGTGTGCCCGACCCATCGAACCCCGACCCAGTAACTGTCCTGGTTGTGACGATAGATTGACCCGCCAGTCAGGACTTCTAAGTCAGGTAGCGTCACCGACGCTTGAAATCCACTGGGCAACTTTTGGTTTCAGTGGGTTTTTTTGCGAGATAGGTATTTTGTTCATATTCACACCACTCTTGTTTGAACGGTCGTCCTCCTGTTCTGGCGTAATTATTGCGGTGAGTCCACCACTTTCTTGCCTTAATTGTCTATTGACTAGCGTACGTCCACTCTTTTCTTAAAGGACTAAACCTCCACCAGTGATTCCTGATGACGTACATATCTGGCGTATTAGCCAATAGAAACAGGCCTAAGAAACAAGCCTTGTTCGCATACCCTTGCGGTTCTGCTAATTTTCATGACCATTCCCAACTCCTCTATCGCATATCTGACCTTAGTAATCCAAGAACTCATCCTACATGAGATTGAGCGAAAGGCATCAGGGAATTATACGGTCTATAAAGGTGAATTCCACATAACTCGGTTATTGGCGACTCAAATTCTTGAAGCAAAAAGCCTTTCAAACGGTGAGAGTTTAACCCTTCATGTTGTACAAATTCCGGAAGGGTCCGCATTTGTGTTAGGTTAGAAAGAACTGCGCACGCTGATTATTTCTGACATACTTTAGGAGCTTCTCAGGTGGGCGTAGAGATATCAGTCACCCAACCCATAACAGAAAGCAGCATAGCAGAGCGGCTCAAAACTGCTAGAACCACTAATTCTTCATATATTTATTTAGTCAGGGCGCAGCATACTGTTGTCCATCCTAATGCAATCTTGATGATCATTTCATTGCTGGAAACCTAAAGCAAGCTGCGAAAAAAAAACTTCATTAAATTACCTAAGCAACACCTGACTGGTTGAGATAAAACCTGAGTGGAACTAAAGGATGCATTAACTCCATGAACGAACTCAAACACGCACGACATTACTGCATGGTTTGGTAAAACCTCAACTTCGACAGGTTCGGCTTAATGAAACATTGGTGATCATGAAGCAATACCTTAAACAGGCATGCATTTATATCAGAAGACACAATCTGTTGTGCTCAAGGTACTTTACCTTCACTTACCAAATATCCAAAGAGGATAGATGGAAGGTTTCGTGTTCTTCGGACTCAGTAATTCCAGTAAATATTTTTCTGAGCTATTGGCATTTCTGTATATAAGCCATCCAAATTTTGACGATTTTGACCTTATAGTAGTGATAACTTGGAATAAACAGAGCTTTTGTGTTGAAATTGTAAAACCTCTCACTGCAGAGGATTTTAGCCCTCAGGCATGGGTCAGCAGGAATGTCGATTTTTACAGTCTCTGTCAAATGTTATAGGGATACTGTTTCCGGTTTATTTGTCTCAGACCAAATATTCCCCGTTAACACTGGAATTTTACCTGCTACATTAAAAACGACGGAAGGAGAAAGCTGTATCACACTCGTTGTTTGGCACAACAAAACAGGTTCCATCTGGCTGACGTATCCGAATTCTCGAGAGACTAGTATAAGTGGATGGTGTCTACTGTAGCGGGAAGAGCATAGGCAACAGAATAAGAGTCAGCCTTCATTCATGTGGTGCTTCGTTGTTCTGAGAAAGCGCATAAAATTAGCTTGGTACTCATTGGTCATTCAGTCGCCTGGACTGATTGCTATGATGGCTCACTGAATTTGCTAATTAGTGTTTCCTATAACGTGGCAAGGAGACGACTGATTAAGCCTCTGCATCAGGTTGAGCGCGCGAACACAGCAGGTAGGGTTTTGTAAAATTCAAACCTTGGTGAGGGAGACCCCATTGCTTTTAAGTATGGAATTTCTAAATGCAGCTAAAATATGCAAAAGAACAGTTCTAAAAAACGAAGCAAGTTAGCTTAATGAATTTAATTTTTCTAAATCTAATTAGTGGGGACGGTTTACAGAGAATAGAATTGGAATGTCTGGCCAGTCTAAACCAACGCGATGACACAATGTGAACAATCAAGCTTTGTTGCTTGGAGATTCATCCTCTTGGAGGTCTGACATTTGAGAGTAACTAAGCGAAGTGAGAGGAACCGAATACTTTACAGCTTGCATGTTTCAAATGATTTCCGACTGACGATACCGATCTGTCTATTTGCGGATTGGGTTACTGCTAAGATCGCTGCTCTGCTGTTGGTTATGTGGTGTTATGGACACGCAGAAGGGGGGGGGCACGTCACTCAGATTGGTGGAATGGCACCGGGCTTGAATGGTGTAAATCAGGTTACGAAAGTTTGTGTGTGCGAGATGACTGCAACCTGGTCAAACGAAATGATATGCTGACCCGATAAAGATGGTTCGAAAGCGGAACGGAATGGTGAGCTTATTTTGCGTAAAGTGCAACACAAATGTGACTGGTTGCAAAATGAATGTTTGAACATACGCCGCGATATCTCACAATATTTCTTAGAAGTCTGTTAACTGCATACACATGTGAAATTATCCATTTTTAAAAACTGTCCAACTCACTTAACTTCACTCCGAAAATTTCGCAGAATTTTCTGTAGAACAATGAATAGGCGGTTTTACGAAACGTTCGGATCCACTGCAGTTCCATTGCTCTGTCCTTCGTTGAGAGTGAAGAGATATGGTCGATTCCCGTTAACGGCCAATTGATATTTTCCAGTTTTCGGCAACTGGGTCTGATCATATCAAGCCGGCTAAACCATACTTCTGAGACAGCAAGACTTTCTCCTCCATAAGTAGATGAGATAAGTCGACAACTTAGAAGAATGCATATGTGCTGAAAACCTTCATCGCATACTAGAATATTTTTAGGAATCAACTTCGCATCCAGTAATTACGTTGTTTTAATATAAACCGAAACAACATCAACCGAGGATACACACATTTCCATTAGCATCACGTTTGTCTGGTCACTACTCGACTGCATACCCACAACTCTCTGTTATGCTTATAAGCGGCTAGCGACTCCTGATATTGAAGGCTTTGCTTTGTGAACACGATTCCAGTCCAGGATTTATTATCCACAACAAAGTCACGTTTAGGTGGCCCATATATACAATAATACTCTGCTGAAAAACAATTCTTTGGCAGTTGGTGTTTGCGCAAGTGCTTTAGAAATTTTTTGCCAAAGTACCCACCTCATATGAACCACATAGATGGACATTTGTTTCCTATTCACAGCAGACTGACAATGCTGTCCGTCAAATGAGCTCACAAATGATAAACTTGTTCAACGACAAGCTGTCAAACAAAAAAGTGGATATTGTAAAATTGGGAAAGAAAAAATTCAGTTAATAGATTCACCTGACGTTAGCTTGGCCTAAAAATGTGTGACAAACATAGTTGTTTTCATATGTGGTTTGAGGTAGTTTAATTTTATGAAAGATTTGTTTCTAGAGTAATATAAAAATTATACACGTTCCGGCATTGAGAGCAGAATTAGGGTGCGAAAAATCTCATCGTCTGTTTCAGCTGCTTCAAAAGGATCGCAAAAAACTATCAGTGAATACATCAGATGTAGTCGAGCTAAATATTAAGCGAAAGCTTAGCTCACGACTTCAGCCTTCAGATAAATACACTCACGTTACCAGTAAAAATTCCCCAAACCTCAAACGATTCCCAAACACAGTGCCCTACCAGCGCTAATCACAGACAGGAGACAGCAGTGAGACAATCTGCCCACGCAATATGTTGTACTAAGGCATTATAAAATCGTCATCACCCTGTTTACTACACGTCACGCGTTAAAATGCTTATGGGGTGATTCGTCAAGATTCCTGATTGTGGTGGAATGCAGCTGAAAACCTGGCTGTAAATAACGGACAACAGCAACCATCAAGCTATTTGGTAAAACCACTCACCCAGGGTGATACATTGGCTTAAACTTCGGCTCCGCCTAGCAGTTTAGAATGCCTTTTGTTTTGCGTGAGCCCTAGATTTGTACCACCAACGCTAAAAATAGCACATCACTTAGAGCATCGGTCGTGTGAATCAGTGGCGCGAAACATAAAAAACTAGCCTCTTCTGACAACTGCAGACTGCTTAGAAGGTGGCACTTGTTCTTCACTCATTGTCGGCCGAAGTCAGGCCTATAGCCCGAGAGACCATTCTATTGTCAAAATGTGGCCAACTCCGTTAGACGTACCATTTGCCTTCTACATATTCGCCTCAATGACGAAGACTGACGGTTGCTGAGCTAAATTATGATGCACTTGTCAAATGAATATTCTGTCAGTGAGGTCATGGAGCACGGAAGTATTCGACCCAGCTAAGAAAGACCTGATGGCAAGAAAAGCATAAAAGCCCAGTTTAAATCGGTTGAAGTTCATGCATCCAGCAATTTATGGGCTTGAGATTAGATGCGTAGTCTGAAACGTTACTACTATCTAAAATGCTGCCCGAACGATAGAGTCTGGTCTGTCATTCACATCCACAGATGCGTTGACCGCTTCCTAATTTTTAACTCAGTCGACGTTTCTTCTTCTCAAGGCATTATTCGTGCTTGTAAACGTTATCGGTTCATGGGAAGCATGTTTTATGGATGGATGTTTTAGGAACAAAGAAACCTACACTATACTCGCCAACGTAAGAATGAATTATCGTGGACTGATTTCGGACCACCTGACACACACTGAATCACTAATGGTGCAAAACAACACTGCAAAAGATAAACGAAATTTTCTTGCAATGGACTACTTAAATTATTATCCAAGAAGATAAATGCGCTTAAATGTTTTACGTAGCTATTTTCCGGATATTGTAGTACGGCATCGCTACAGCTTAACTAGCGCCCATGAAAGAATAGACGTTTCAAGTTTATTTTGCAGCATGTATAACTATATATATATATATATATATATATATATATACATATATAAATATATAAAATTGCATGCCATTCAATTCACTTAGACTTCCTAAGGCTGGAGTAGCTTCAAATAGCTGAATTTACTTGCAGGTGGGGAAACTCAGCTTTTTCTGCTCTTAAAAGTGAAACAGATCGATTGTTGAGTAAAATTTGTGCTGTACAATTTGCTTACCACAATACAGTGGACCAGATTTAGAACTGAAGAGTGACATTAGTTGTCATCTTTGTCTGCTGGAAGTTTGAGCTGTTCGAGAGTGTTGGCGGTAAGTTATTTTGTATATCTGTCCAATGTTCGTTTCAAACTTTTACGGCCCGAAAGCTGTACCACGAACAACGGCAAACGTCGATAATTTGGTATAATCAAATAAAAAAGGGACCGTGTGGAATATCTATTCAGACCAAGGTTTCTTGACAGCAGCACACTGGTGGAAAGTTTCGTGCACCTCATCTTCACTCCGTAAAGTTATGAACAGAGCACAAAACATGAAGTGGATTCTCATACCTGGTGGAATCATAGGGGTAGTTGCTCAATCGGTCTGTTTCAGTTTTTGCTCTTTTCCGCGTACTCCAAACTACTCCTTATTTTCTTACAGGATAGTTATCAAAAAGCGACGCCGCACAGAAACAGTATTGGGTCGACGGATTCCTGAACGACTTGGGAACGTTGATGCGATTTAAGCACTTTAGTTTTCATAATAGCTGCGATATTCATCAGTTCTTTCTTCACGTCTTATCTGCCAGAACTGTAAATTTGTGTTGGTTTACACAGTCTATAAAAGGCGCATATCTATAAATGTTAACATTTCACCTAAAAACCCTTAAGATTATCAGCTTACAATGCACCGGTTGAAATCTTTCGATCTGGGCGACTTTGGAACCGGACATGATTCAAAACCCGATCTACAGCGGCGGCTTCATGATGACAGTGCTCTGATGTCCGTTCAGACTGTACAAGCTCATCTGCTCAATTCCATGTCTTGGAAAGCGGACGCATGCAATACTAACATAAGTCAATTCGTGAAAGCTCAACCAATCTACCGGGATCAGGGTATGACTGTCGAGCTGATTCGACCAACTGCAGAACGCCCAAGTTTGTCCCAAAACGAACATACCACCATCCCTGCTCATCGTTTTTACGTTCACGAGGTTGACAAGGCGTGGCCACGAATTGCAATCACTCTACTTGGTATGTTTTGATTGAGCTTAAAACTGAAGTATAACATGCAATAAATATTAGCCGTAAAAGCCAGGACCTGGTAGGTGGCCGAATTTAAAAATATTGACAGCCCACTGATTCACACTGACAGGAAACCGGTTGTCGCGTCTATCCGCAAAGCAACACTCAACTTACAGAATACAGCAGAATAAACAAAAGGATTGTTTGGACCTCGCCGTGAACAGTTAAAAGAGTTCATCCTGTGGCTCGAGGTATACAACAATGCCTACAAAATCTTTGTCTTTGCGCAACCTATTTTTTTAATTATTCCCTCATTTACACATAGTTTGGAAGGTTTTTTGCACAATTATGGCACATACTTGGCAAGGAGAATTCAGGAAGTTGACAAAATAACAAACGCGTTTTCAGAGAACTAATGTACCGTCGGTGATTCAGATCATAAAATAACTCAATACAATGTTGAGCATTAACAGAGTTTTCAAACGAGAACATAAGGTCTCTAATGTAAACAAGTATCTTTCCCCATTATCGGAGCTTTGACAGACTCTGTGACGGGAAAAATGTTGAAAAAACTGGGACCTCCGAATCAACCTTGCTAATCGTCGGACTATGTGTACTTGTCTGCTCCTAAGTGAATACCAAGAGCACATAAGCGTATCAAGTCTATGGAACGGTGTTGCCCAAATGAAGCACAACGGTTACTATGTTGCGTACAAATTTAGGAGACTTATCTGAAGTTTTAAACATTGTGTATTAAACAGCATATGTACGGCTTCTATCCAATTTCTACCCCACATATAATTAGGAATTTTTCGCACATACACACACAAATCGGAATAAACACTGCTCTTTGAATCCCGGAAGCCAGTTGCCAGATTTCGTTTTGGTAAATCAATGGGTGTATCAGTCGCAACACACCACAAAATAGCATAATCCGTCTGAAACAATCTCTCCTTCCCTAGCTGTCATAAGTATTACGTTCGTACTAATTCCCGTGTAAATCTTTCCATTTCGGGTGTGTGGCTGTTACCCACAGGACTTCGCCTGTTTCTGGCTGAATAAAATTCAAAACGGATTCATGCCTGCCTAGTGCATAGTTTTAGTGAACGTACTTCTCAACATCAAGTGGAAAGTCTGCTTGAATATTATGTCTGATGAGAGAAACCACTTCAGTTTGAATTACATAATATCCAGGACCGTAATAATTAAGCAGGGCAGAATAATTAGAGAGTAGTAGGCGGTGTAATGCATCTTCTGAATAATCCTGTTCATTATCAGGTAGACAAAATAATTTCTGTATGCCCCGTAGCTCTGAATCCTGCAGCACATCAATTGTCTCTGTGCTGAAAATCGCGTGTAGGTATAGTCATGTGAATTTATGAGAAATTTCGGTCTTGCCACCAGGTGACTATTGTTGAACACCAGCCGTTTGCTCCAGGTGAATTTAAACAAGACATCTCAGTCACAGAGGTCATCTTACATGAATCAGTACTGATTTTCGGCTTGAGTAGCAAACTGTTAGATGGACGATACACTAGACTGATAAGAGGGTTCATTCCTTGTTAAAATGTTTTGCAAACGTTCTGGGTTCATCACCAACCCTTCATTCGAGATCGTACATCGCTTCGGCTTTTGATATCGGAGGAATCATTTGTATTTAGTCGGAATGCAGCGTTGTTATGAAGAATTGCAGCAGGCACAGTAGGCTCTTAGCAAATAATTAACCTGAAGGAATTTACGGCCTGGGCAACCTTAGCCAGCACTCTACGTCAAGAGCTGATAGAAAAGTTTGGAGGATGTGTAATAAGAGCTTTGGTGATATGGTGTTTGCTTTGTGGCAAACACCAGCACAAGTAGTCACGATTCAATAATGTGATATCAACACTAACAGTGCTTCAATTTTGGCGTCTCCTAAAATTTGGCTTACCGCTAGACTTTAAAGGATAAAACCCTTTGGTGTGCCTCATTAGAAAACTCACAGTTGTATATTTACTTAATCACCTATTCACCTCACAAATGTGAACGGTGTCTTGATCTAATGCCATTGATCCAAAGTCTAGCACGAGAAATAACAGTCTTACTTCAATTGTTTTGACAACTGGCTTTTTTGTTTTCATCAAAAATAAGAGAACAGATTGTATGTTATCATCCTTTGATGCAACGAACGTAACATGTTTTTACCAGCACCCAAACGCACATTCCGTCACGTAAAGACTGCCTATTATGCCATCTCCAGTAAAGCAAAAATAATAAATACTGGCTATGAAAACAATACACTGCTTTCGATCCCGTATTTTACGACCGCTCTTTACTTTTCACTTTGTTATTTTCTCGTGAAAATAGAGTGGACTGATTGTTACAGAATGAAAGCAAGCTCGGGCTGTAACCGACGAGCTGTAAGTAGTCTTTACGATGTTTTATTATGTATGCGGAACAACTGCGTCATCTTCCACCACACTTTTGAGAGCCTAGTTATTTTTTCCCATAAATTTTGTCTTTAGCTCAATAGCATATAGCAGTGTTAACTTCCTTAAACTCTACCAACCAGAACGTGGGAGTTTTAAACACAAAAATATCCACACAGATTAACTGCATTATAATGACTCTTATTCAGAGATCTAAATGTAATGAATTACATCCGTTTTCTGTGAAACGCCTACCTCATAAAACACTTAGGCATGGAGCGAGATGGCTCAAGTGGTTAGAGCGCGCATTTACTGACCGGAAGGTCCGTGGTTCAAACCCGACCTCTGCATCTCGACTTTCCCTGTCCAGGCTTGGACAACCTGGCAGAATCTCAGCCCTCGTGCTTCCTTCGGGTGGCAGATTGGCACCGGAAGGGTGCTACAGCTTAACGATTTAGCCATAATTTGGTGAGGTGATGTTACTATGATCTCTTCGCCTACTTGGTTGTTGAAGAGTAGAGAAATGGTCTTTTCATACAAATCGTAGTGAATGCTCCAAACTTCCATGTCTTGGAGCAAATGCTACGGACATCTAGCAGCAAGTCAGGTTATAAAGGGAAAGCGCGAGATTACAGTGTCATAACCTGTTGTCACTACGGAGCACGCAAGACGTCGATTTTTTTTACTGTTGTCACAATAAGGTTCATACATTTGATATTCTAATTCGTATTATAACGTCGCGCTCAACTAAGATATACTCATTTATGCACCGTCGATTCAAATCAGAACGCCCATAACTCACTCAACTAAAGTCGCATATACTAGTAGAGACTGAAAATCTATTTGTGTTAGCAAGCCTACACTTAAGAACATTACCCTTGTGGCATTTTCTCTCGAAAAGCATGGCAACACTTTTCTAAGGGTTTCACAGATTTTGTTTGCTTGTCAAAGGATTGGAATCAGGAGAATACCCTAGCTTCAAATAGTGCCTGCGTCCAAGGTGTGCCCTGCTGTCCTCCTATAAGCGATTACATATACTGGGAAAATATAGTGTTAAGTCTATGCACGAATATTGAACTTATGGCGGTTGTTTGTATATTCAGAAAGCCCTAACGTGAATAGGACTTGCATAAACAGGATAAAATGTCAGTGACACTAAATGATAAATGATATCATACAAACTATCTGGGATAAATACGAGGCAGAAAGAAATCGAGAATCCAGACAAAAGAGGATGGAGAGAGACTTACTGCAGTGTATGAATTAAGAAGTCATGTCATGAGATTGGTTTGCAACTTCGCCAACATTTTCTACAGAAGAACAGGAAGTGTGATCATACAACATGGTGAATCTATTTAGATTTTTTCATCAAAGAGAAGCGTATCAAGATTTTAAAAGTGATCTAGAGTCTAACTGGACGCAAGGCTTTAAGGTGTGGGCTTCATACATCTCAAGTTTACATGTGGCATATTGGTGAAATTCCATCACAGAAAGAAGTCAGTTACCTTGAGAATCAGCGGAAATTCAACAAAGTGTTCAGGTTTGACAATCCGATTGTGAAACTTAACTCCAGCGCAAAGCTTGCGAAATAAACCCACCTATTTAGAACAGTTTCTTGAGTTGATTAGAAATTCCAGTTTCTTCCTCAAAATTTGTATATTGGTAGCTCACAAAACCAAATGCACGTCTAAGCGTGTACGCATTCCGTTTACCCTCTCTAGTCGAGTTGTGAAACATGGAGGTTATATCCATAAAGGGTTAGAAACATGTCGACGAACAATCTTATACTAGTTTATAAGTCATACAGTCACATACTACATCTTTTCATGATCTCTTATCCCCGCTGCTGAATTTCGATTACTCGATGGAAGTTCTCCGATGTGGTTAAGCATCTGCATTTGGATTTGGTCATATTTGGTAACCAGTATAAAGTACATTCCCAACAAGGGATAGTTCAGGCTTTTAAACTTTTGCTGTTCCCCAACCGATCACAAACAAGCCGGGCACAGTGGAAAGTTCAACAATCAGTGAGGGACAATAACATTGGGAGTGAGAATTCTTGTGATTCATGACAAACGTTACCCGAAGTGGAACATTACAAAAGGGTCTAACGTCCTTTGCAATAACATATAATCAGTAAGGCAGGAAACGCAATAAACGCTTTACAAATAAACAACGGAATCCGTACGATCCCATTAATATCGGTTAAATTTGCATAGGATTCAGTGTAGATTGTGAAGGGTAAATAAAGGCAACTGGGAAAACTACTTTTGGAAAAGTGTCTTCCAACTTCCTCAAAACTGAATTAATATAATTGTCCTCCAAATATAACATCCCAGCCAGCACCATATGTTCGATAGTAATCAACTTTCATCACAGAAGCCATTTTCTTTGATTTAAACATGGAAAATCTGGCTAAAAATTATCATTCAAACTAGGTTTACACCAAAATTCTAGTCGCACGACCACACACTTAATATAAATAACCTTCAGGCGAAGCTGTAATCCTGTCACTGGGTGAATTCTCAGTCAGCAAGGCAATGGCGGCATTCTAACATCTGCCCTTTATTACGTTACGTCCTATGCGTACAGTGGTTGTGCTGTTGTAGCGTTTCTACTTGATCTTCTGCCTGACACATGTATGCTCCTGGTTATCACATATAATGACATTCAACCACTGTCTTCCGACTACAAAAACCGTCCATCACCAACACTTTATCCTACGTGTTGTAAATTTTCTTCGTTGCATCATCTAGCTTTCTACTGATATGCATCAATTCCAACAAGCCACTTTATACTCCAAAGATGCAACTAGGTACAAGGAAAAAAAATCGGCGCTGAAGCATCAGTTAATGTGTTTTGCTTGCATGAATGGAATGTTTTGAGTTTATCACTGTATAAATGTAACCGTAATTTTGCGGTGTGGCCGAATGCATTCATACGACCGACGCCGATTAGTACTGAAGTATAGTGTGGATATTCATGGATCGATGAGGCAGAATCAGACACTTTTTTCTGACTCGGTCTTCATACTATGCTGTTATCTACGTAAGAATATTCACATCGTATTAAGTATAGATGAGTCAGAATAAAGTGCGTGCTATTTGATATATACTTCGGATGACGGTTGGTTGAAAAACACATTCAAATTGTATTCTGATCATTTTGATCCGGACAAAGGTTACCCGTAGTCAGCCAAACGTTGAGGTATGGAAAACATTCTCCAGTGGGCGCCTCGCTTGAACGCTGTCAAGGCAAAGTGAAAATTTACCAAGTGATATTGCCGCATGTTTGAAACGCCTTTATGCAGTTATGTGTATTAATTACCGTCAAACCGGCTTAGGAAGCTCCTTTGTACCTAGCTTGACTGATCTCTTGCACGTAGAGCTTTCATGTCTGAGGCAAGTCAGCAATGAAATTATTATCTTCTGTAAAGGTGACCCTCTTTGATTTATCTCCAACAGCTGCAACTCCAGGTCAGCGCTTGTAACATTTGTAGGTGATTATTTAGCTTATGAATTTTGTGAGGTCGTATTTGGAAGTTATCAGTGGTTTTAATCGGAAGCGACTAATTTGTTAACTGCAACATATCTCGTCCGTATCATATTTGCAGGACCTTTTGACGTGTTCTCAGAGTATTAGCCTAGCAGTGCAATTTAACATAAGCTTGAGAGTATTTTCCTTCTTAGTGCTATGGTAACGTGATGAAGTCGTACCAACTAGGAACCTATAACGACGTCAGGCGATTTCCGATATGCAGAAAAGGAAACGAAAAGGCGGATTAGGTAGTTATTGATGTATGTACGTCAAGCAAGAGAATAAAGAATTTGCTGGAGGCAGAAAAACGATTAAGGTCCCTGCCTGAGTAGAGCAATGGCGAAGTATAAATCCAGGTCACTTATGATATCGTTGAAGTCACCTGGTGTTATTTAAACAAACCAGGTAATCGCGGAAAAAAGCGGTGCAGATACATAGGTTTTGGTTAACTGGCGGGCAGTGTAACGAATCGGAATGATCTATTCTGGTTTTTGGTGAATCACAAAGGACCTCATAACTACATAAATTAAGTTTCATGCATACTAACAGTAATGGAATTGCGATCGACATGCAGCTGCTTTTAAAATTGGCTGGAGTTTTCTAAGCGTCCTGGAAAGAGAACTTATGTAAAAGGTTTTGTATAGCCGCAACTAAACTGATATCTGAGTAGCATTTATTTTAACAGAGTCGAGTGAGTTTTCGATGTTATATTTCTCTCAGCTCACACATGTAATCCAAGAACCTGAGTCGCAAAACACTTTGCTGTCCTCAGCTTGTCACAGAAACGTTTGCAGTTGGAGCCATCTGAGAAAATATGCAACCTTTTTGAGAATGACTAACATCTGCATGAAACTGAACACTTCTTGCGCACGCATTGGGCTCCCGTGCCTCAGTTGATTTCCATGCACGAAGCACAAAAATAAGACATATACGCTTTGCAGTTTATCTGAATAACACACGATGCCTTTCACCAACTTAGTGTAGATATCCAAAGCGTTCGGAGTGCTGCGCAACCGCCACTAGACTAATCGTTCTTCAGAAGCAAGCACCTACATCCTCGGGTTTTTCGGCACTCGCATAAATGAATAAATAAATAAATTTCCAGCACAAATCAGCTTTGCAATTGGTCAAATGTGAACCACGTCACCGAACTATTTTGCCAAGCTTCTAGAGTGAACTGATTACCAAACGGATCCACAACAATTTTGCCTACTGGCACCCGAACTAAGAACTTTACTTTCACCCTGGTGACCAGCTAATCAGTGAATAGTGTGCGCATAAAAATGACTGAAAAATGTGTTTGTTTGCCGCGGTCCTGTTTAGCACTTTACGCGCTTTTATGTGAATCCGTTTTTCTGCTGATCCTTGTTGATATATCCTGTTTGCATGACCCTATTTAAATTCCAGGGTATTGGGCTTGCCCACTCACTTTTTTCATGCTGTTCAGTGTAACAGGTTCCCTTCAATCAAAGATCTGATTGTTAAGTTCTCAGTTACCTACCACTTACCAAAAAGTAAGAAATCATTTTTGAAATAATGTCAGATGTTTAACTCAGTTCCTTCATATAGGTGAAGTTCATCTGTATCGAAATGCACAGCTATTTTTGAGTCTGGGGATCATAAGCAGCTCACATCCCACTTACCTAGACACAGAGATTCGAACTTACTGCATTCCGGCTAGTAGATGAAGATCAAATCGACCGGCCAAGTGTGGCTTACATGCAGTGTTAATAACTCACATTTCGAGGGAGTGTTATTTCACCGCTGGTGATTCCCAACAGGGACAAGACAGCCGTGCAGTGCTTCGCGCCCTTCCGTAGAGGCTGACTCTATCTAGGGAACGAAGGCCCGGTTAAGCATTTACAAACTCCATATCACCGGCAATTTTCAAGTAACTGAGGGAAAGGAATAATTCAAAAGCCGCGGGGACTATTTAACCAAAAATCATCACTCGTGAAGCCAGTAAATGCGAGACCACCTAATGTGAATCTGAGTACTTCAGGAGGAGTAGCGTTTTGTCCTGTACAAAAGCAAGTTATTTACACTACTCATTGGTCGCTCGCGGCCAAACGGCTTAGTTCAACTGCTAGTCTGGAGTCTACGCTCTCGAACCTCATTCTAAATTGGCGAGATGCACCCCACTAATAGTTGTGTGATTTTATCAGATGACTTATTTTGCCAGCAAACGGTGCAAATCAAATAAAACTTCCTAAAATGCCGAAACCTCCACGTGTATGTTGTGAAGCCCAAGGGTCCGGGCATCCATTCTCACTCAGTTTAGTCAAAATTCCGTTAGAATTATTAACCTTGTTTATGACATGCAAACCATGAACTCGTTTCGGAAAGTATAATGATTTGTTGCGCTTACTTCATATATATCATTTTTGTTGTTTCGTACTTTGTATGAATTATTTGTTGTACAATCTCAAGTGTTTATTATGGATTCGCCAGACAAAACCAGTCTCTAGACATCGAAAGACGCACCAAATAGTTTCTGGCCATTTGCTATAATTTTTTGAGAGGATTGAATGCTGAAGTATCATAAAAATTACTATTCGTTAGAAATACACGCGGATCGTGACGTGATAAACATGCAAAGGTTATCCTGAAAAGCCGGGTGGCATGTGAAGCAAGCCTAAGCGAAGGTGAAGTAGCAATGTACCGTAATAAAATTATGGCTAATCACCTAGTGGAATGATTGTCTTATAGGCGCATTAACTTTGTAATACACGTTGGCACTAGATGCGGAACTAATCAAGGGATCCTTCAACTTGGAGTCCATTTGTCCATTCAGGCATTCAGAACTGCGCTTTTCTTAATGGGCTTGTTCAGAATTTTCCGGCTCCGCAGGAGTGCAGGTTGATAAATGATCAACTGTCGTATTCTACTAACTGTGAAGGGCCTAAGAGGTGCTACAAGTTAGGTTTAGACGGAAGTTCAAGTGCAGCATTTCCGACAAAAAAAATCAGACAGATTCTTGTCAAATTTTATGTTCCGCCCTTTTTTCATTATTGTATTTCGAAACAACATGCAGTTCCTGAGTAGGACAATTTAAAAAAGGTGGACGCAACTATTGTACTATCCACTTCTAAAAAACGGTCAGGGACAGACACAATAGAACAACGGACATCCTTCACTCATCAATGCACTCGTAAATTTTGACGCCCCTGGAAAAATTAAACGCATCGACTCTATTTTATAACATTCATTGAAGACAGTGAAATTTACTCATTTACACGTATGATATATATATATGATATATATATATATATGTATACATATATATATATATACATATATATACATATATATGTCACAACACATTATTGGCTACAACAAAGAATGTCGTCAAAATTCAAGTTTAACAGAGAAAATGCACACGGATTCTGATTCGTCCGAATAAGTCACTTGATATAGTTAATCGTGCTACAAAGTCCTGCAGAGCCAATAACTTAATGGGCATGAACGCAATTTCACCGAGCGCCACAAAGCACTCACCACCTGTCAGTATCTCCCTATTATGTGAGCTAAAAAGGATTGAATCAGGACAAAAAGAACCCACAAGAAAGCTAACACCGACGCCAAACTTGAAAATGTGGTTGGGATGATTCATTCAAATGGACGCTCAACCGAGCACGTAAGTGGACAATGCATGACCTGTCTAACGAAGTGCACGTTTTTCTAAAGGTGAATTTCAAAGAAGACAATATTAGGGTCCTAGAGGTGCAGCGTCCAACTCCAACTGTTTAGTGAATTTATTATGTTACCCAACACGCAGTCGTTAACAACCGAATTCCGACTTCTGCAATCAAAGTCCCACTATAATCTGATATCTCGTTTACCCTTTTGCTTTTTGGTGCTCAGCCACACCGTAGCAGAACTGAGACTTAGATAGGCGAGGCGCATTCCAACTTGGATTCAGCAGCGTATGAATCAATCCACCGCAAATCAGATTCGGAGGTGGGTGCATGATTCATTACGACTTCTTCGGTAGGCTGTTATTTACTTAAAACTGCGTATTCTGTGGACCCAGCAGCTGCTTTCCACATCATGTTTAGGCCAAAGAGCTATTGTTTGTCTCAATCGGTTTCTATCAGTTAAAAACCGGAATCGCGTAAACAAGAGGAATCGATCATACCGTTGGTGATTTTGAAATCCCGCTGGGAAATGCCCCTGTTCTGCTTTATTTGTTTATCATGCAATGTTCTGTAGCATACACCCAAAGGGACACAACAAAATGCACATTTTATCTGTGCTCCATTCATGACCGAATACTGCTGTATATAAAAGGGCAGTGAAGCTTAGTTAACAGGAGGACCGTTCCTGCTTGATTTCCTAGCAAATTTCAAATCCCATGACTAATCAGTCATTTTAGGTTTAATGCGTTTTCCCGGAAAAAAAAGCACATCCGTCCCCCGAATTTATGAACTGTCAAGAGCATATGGGCCTGTTGTGACACCAATTTTTCCCGCCTCGTGTCTACTAACATTTATGGTATTACTCATCCAAATAAGAGACGCCGTCTGTACAAGGTTTGCAGTTCCTTCAGATTTCCAAGCAACCGATTCTTTTATTAAAAATCAAGACTTAATTCCCTTTAACAACATCACTCTTCTTTTGTGGAGTTGTTGAAAGGTACGCTGAACCTGAGAATTTGGCCGTAAATGCTTCGTGACCAGTCGAGAAGTTATAATCAATCCGCACCTAGAAAAAAATACGTAATTGTGTTGGTCTGATTGGTAGTAAGGCTGCTTTTTGTGCGCTAGCTAGTAGAGTGAACCTCTGAATATGAGCTGATGTCTTGATTGTCTGTCCCAGCGAAGAGTTTGATGGATCATGCTCTGATTTGTCGTCATCCAGATGGCCTTTTAGCTTAACATTTCCGACTTGTAGTTGCAAAGTTTTGTGGGCGGTCAAAGGTCATCATCACCGACAGCATCGGTGTGGAATACTACTTTGCAATACTCTAGGAAAAATCTGAAGAGCGGGGGCCGCGGACTTTGCAGACGCGTCCCACATTTGGGAAAAGCATGCAAGAATGACTTTAAACACTGACGTGAGAGCCGCTTTGGAGCATGATACTGTTCACAAAATGTCCTTTTTGAACCTAAACTAACACCCAACGATCGAAATTTCCAGCGAGCAAGTCCGGTTAAAAACTCTAAAACTTGAGCACTAAGAGAATCGGTCAAGTGTCATGTTTTGTGGAGTTTGTAGACCAGTGCTGCAAGAATCAAATGGGCCCCATCTGACAAGGTAAAGTGATAGAACAGCACTGGTGTTTGATTGGACCGCGCGAAGTTCGCGCAGAAAATTCACAAACTGTGCTCCTTTACTATGGCACAGAGTATTTGCGCAGTACACGTATCAAACAACATGGTGTGATAAGTCGTTTTTGCTGCTCCAGTGATTCTGCTTTGTTACTTTCCAAGCAGTCGCTTACACACCAATTCGTCCCACGCATGCCACAAGCATGATTCCTACCATCCTACGGAGACAATGGTGACCAAATGTTTTGGGATTACTTACGCTTCATATCAAAGGAAAAACCACTAGGTAGGACTGCTGTTACAGTCGTCTGGTACCCACAACACTTTAGTCCTCGTTACGTCGATTCTCAGGCCATAAAGCAAGCAGTTTTCTCAAGCTTAACCAGTACATGCACTGACTTTGTTTGTCAGAATACATGTTATAAGATACATAAACCGGTGGACAGTTCTACGCTCTTTGGCTACAATATTCAAAGAAAAACCACAGGGTTAAAAAAAATGGCAAAAACATCTCGCTTTTCAAAGGTCTAAAACGTATTTCAAAGCAAGGAAATACCTTAATAATTCTATTCATGGTGGACTGCGAGGACTGGTGACCATGGACTAAAAACACAAAGTTGGTTGCCCAGTTCGCCCGTGCACAAAGAAACAGACCAGGATCGAACAACTGGAATGAGGAAAAAAAACTACTGGAGTAGAGCTACTCAAAGGACCAGGTAAATTCAAATAAGCAGATCACAACGTAAAGCGCATCACGAGCAACCAACCAAACTGAGTGCCAGACAATTCTCAAACAGCGCATCAAGTTGCGGATATTAAATACACTCTGAAAACCCAACGGGCCAGGGAGAAATTCTTATCGCCTGGTGGTGAGAAATAAGCAAGTCCACCTCGGTGGACAGATCAACTGCCACCTGAGAAGCATCCAAATAACCCACCTAGTCTACCAATCTCTTGACAAATTCCCAGTCCTTCGCGAAGCACAACTTCGATTCCTAGGTTCATGGTTCCTTAGAATGTGTATTTCATGTTTATATCAATGACAAAATGGGACGAAAATGTGACTGGAAATAATCTTCGAGAATTCCACTGGTTGTGAGCAAATTTTTGTGCCATTTATCATGAAATAGTGCACAAATATAGTTCTAAGGGTTAGCGGCACGAATGGCATCTGATATTTTTGGGGCAAATCCTATTTTACGGATACGTTTGAAAGTGTTCAAAATAATTTGTTTATCTATTCATTTATTTATTTTATTCATTTTCATCTACAGGGTCAAAACACTGCTTAAACTCAAGGAGAATCACTCAGTTATAATAAACACTGAAATCCGTGATTATTTAGCTAAGTAGCTCGGGACTGAATGGCAGATTTCACGGACATCAAATTGTGGCCGGAAAAAATGTATGTTATTCCAGTCTCCGTCTGGATGCAGGAATTTCACGCGTCCACCATTCATTCATCATTCGAAATCCATTTGGCCCTTTTATGCTGCACACCTCAACTACTGTTTTGCTTAATTGTTTTGATCAGGTCATTGTTATTTTCATCGTTTTTAATATCGCCTTCCTTTCTGTTAAAGACTTCAAAATAATTCCTTAAAGTATATGGGGAACACTTGGTCAGACGACCATCTCCACTTCGTAGTCTACATAGAAAGGGCACTAGAATTTATCCTACCTTAAGTCACCCACACTTCGTGCCACAATGAACCTTAGGTACGTCGCGGATATTACGTATGACACACCCATATCAGTATCTCAGCAGTCCGAACACAAACTGCTTAAGTTTTTTGGGACTTAAAAAAAAATATCCAGATGATACACCAATCAAAAATGCCATGACCCCATAGGTAAATTACCGACAAAAATTGCGCTTTTCACAGAACTATTCTGGCAGTACTAGTTGGAGAAATCGGTTCTTGTATTTTTACAACATCCACGTTTCAAACATCTAGCTGACAGATACGGTAATGGAGGATGAACCGAAAACGAATTGACTCACTATGTAAAGAGGTGAGCCAAGAATAAATCTACTTGCTTAGTTGGAGTCCACCCTGAATGCATGATTTTCTAAATGAAGTTTAGTAGCAACGATGCTGCATACAGTGAAAGGGTGAAATTCTCCAAGGTTTCAATCCTTTTTCCTGATCGTAAGTGCTACTGGAAACTTTTGCTTTGAAACAGGGTTAAGTTAAAAACAGGTAGTAATTGTTTTGCATAGTGAATAGAAAAAGGATCGAAAATATAAGCTTTTACCAGTGTATATCTTCAACACATGGAAATAGCATCTTGCGCAGAGGATTTCCTACAGATCATCCACTATTCCACGGATTACCTGATCTCATCTCTCAGGTAGGTGATCGGCCAGTTAGGTAGATTGATAAAGATCGCCACACTATGTTCACCCAGTACTAGGCAGCCTTGCATGGAGCCTGCATATTATTCAGCCGTTAATTATCATTTACTGTACCCTAGTGTCCATCTATGCAAGTCCATTTCAGTCCATCTATGTACTGAAATAATACCTAATCAATCAGCGCTGATTTCATGAACCTGGATTCTTGTTTGAAAAATTCCTCCACGTGCAGATCGCAGAGTTGTTTTGTTTCATAGAAACTATCACACCAGTGCTTATTGGGAAATTTTACCAGTATCCGGTTTCTTATCATTTGACAAATACTAATTGGTACGAAGGTGACATTGTTAGGCTGACCATGGTCTCTGTCCATAGGTTCAGGCAAAATCATGGGACGAAACCGTTCACAAAACAACTCATTTGAAAAAATACTTTGGTGGGAAGCTGCTAATTATTCTGAAGTAAACTTCACTGAGGTTTCTGGGAAAACGTTTGAGTCTAGCATAAAAGTCGGGGGGTAGTTTACAATTACTTCGCTGTACTTTTATATGAGGGTTTTTAATCTTTTGTCTAGCGTTTTATTGCTCGGCCAATCAGCCGGGCACAGTTATCCAGTGTTATGCTCAATTATAATGAAACCTTAGTTCAGCGGTTAGCGTAGACAACCAAGAACGAAAATAATAGATCATCCAAAACGTTGTCCGACTTCCTTTGATCACGAAATTTGGCGGATTTCAAATTTGCACCCAGCAAAATCCCACATATTTAACAAACCCCACTTGAAATGTTCAAATTGTGCAAGCCCTAAAAATTTCTGGAAATTAACCTATCAGTTATAAAATTAACTGCCTAGAACTGTAAAGCATTAGCTCTGTAAATCATTAGCTTTTAACTACATAAATTCAGTTATAATCATAGGGTTTCTTTACATAGAAGACCCGCCGGGAAACCACCACATCGAGGTTCAATTCGTCTAATAACGAGCTTTCTTTAAATGAATAGCCATCCTGGTTTAAACATCGCGGGCCTTGAAATTCAGCAAATGTGAATCACTCAGATAGATGACATATTGGTGAGTCACAATGTTTCAGTAATCAGTACAGCACTTTGGTGTGAGTTGGAACCTTTGATGAGTTAAACAACTTCTGAACTTGCCCTCTTTCCAAGCAACCAATCCAGATTTCAAAGTTTTTATTTTGTATCAGGATATCCCGTAGACCCTGAAATAACATACCCTTTAAAAATGAACCACAAGCCTAAACTCAGGCTTTTTGTTCGACTACCTGAACTTCTAATCGGATGACTCAGTATATCCTCCCTCGTTTGACGCATTACAAAGCCGTACTTATCTGGATAGCGCTAACATCCCCTATTATGAAATTCAGACGACGGATTTCACTAACTGACCTGGCATGAATCGAACGTTAGTTCGCTAAACACCGGTGAAGCGAATCACGCATGTATTGTGGTCGCACGCGAATGACGGAGAGTGGCGCCCTCAAGGACTTAGTGAAGTGTTCATTCAAAGCTCGATGTTTCATTTCTAGGCTTAAATGTGTGAATTGGAGCAATAAAAAGCAATTTATTCCTTCAAAGTGGGAATGCTGAGTCATACCTGTTACAGGCTATGTATGTGGGAGAATCGCAAGCATTTGAATTAGTCTTAAAATAGGCTCTAATAAGCGGTACTTGAAAGTCAAAAACAGTCTGTTACCCAAAAAACTGGAGAACACCATTTCAAAGATTCCAAGAAACACAAATGAGCCAACCATCCTTCAGTAGCTGTGGAGAAAGTCAGATTGCTCAGGTTATATCCTACTTACAATTACATCCTGTCATGAGGCGATTCTGCAGAAAAGATAAAAACCCAATAAATGAAGATTTGGCTAGCTTTGCAGAGTGACTTGCTAAGCATATCTGACAATTTAAATACTTTTGCCTTGCATCATACTATACCTTTTTTCGTTATATCAACATGACACACTAAAACACATGGCTTAACGCCCTTTTTTAATCAACGTTTGCGAGTTGACAACGACTGCGGAGGCATAATGATATAGTTATCTTGGCCGTCCTATTTAGGTCATATAAGTACAACTATTCCAAACAGCCTGTTGAATATGGTGCAAAACATTGAAGTTCACCAGCGAGCTGGTTAGGACGAGCTCCTAAACTTCAAAGAGACACGTACCACCAGAATAATCTCACCTTCATACCTGTTTCTTTTTTACAAATCACAGCCTTGTCATTGTTGACCATACGACAAATGGCTGCTTACTGGTTTAATGATATTTATAGGTCTTAGCAAGTTGGTTTGTACAGGACGTCGATTTCTTCCCCTAAACTCCGATTACTGAGCACTAGGTAAGATCATCGTTTCATCCATCCCACTAAGTTAATATTCTGCGAACAATATTGCTCGTTGCAGCTTGACAACCCACAGTCAGCTAAGCTTCTGTAAGAAACGGTTCAAATCTTCATTATTACCAATCGTCAAACGGACACTCAGGATTATTCAAGTGTTTCCACTTGAGTGCATTTTCAACAATTTTCATTCATTCTCATGGTGGTGTAAGAGATTGTACGAAAATAATTCACTCCACAAAGCTGTTGTTTTTACTGCCTTGCTCAGTGTAATGTTGTTAGCTCACTGTACACATTTATACCACACATTTATCGTCGATAATTTTTGGAAAAAAAACAAGTTTGCTTCACATAGAGCGCAGTGAGATATGGTTTCTTGTAGTGACGGATCACAATACTCTTTCACCTTTCCGGCAAAGAAGCCGTTTATTACAAAATCCATGTAGCTGATGAGCCCGAAACCGGCAAAAGTTGCCCCACGTTTCTGGATAATTTTCAAATGACCTACCGCGGAGGTAATTCTCATGTTCTAGCTGAGTTCCGGTGTTTTTTAAATGCTTGCTTGTTTACGGTTCCACTCAAAGTCTTCATGGGAAGCTCCTGGAAGTTTCACACGCGGTGTCACCATATATCCTGACCAGAAAACAGTAAAAACCAAAAGAACGTTTTTAAAATGCATTTTTCAAGCTCACTATAATTTTTCCAAACTTTTTGGCCCCACCGATTGTGTGGAAACTTATAAAAATCACTCTCACTGATGGCCCCCAATTTTTCAAGCTCTGGTATTTTGGTACGCATGATTTTCTAACCAGCTAATAAAACCGCAGTAATCTCCACACGCAGGTAGTTTTTAATCATACTAGCCTCTTTCCCTATATAGCCCACTTCATTGTTTCCACTGCCGATTATTCTTTGAGCAATAAGTTAATTCACAAACTGTTTTCTGCGGCGCCTGTTAAATGGTGCCCGATGTTGTCCTACTCTAGTTCACATGAACTGAAATCAACCCAGTTTGCAGGCGCCTACTGGAATAAACTCGGTGGTGCATAAAAGTTTTAGCGCTAAAATGTTTGACCTATAGCAAAGTAATCAACGTTTATTGGCGAATTCGCCCAAACTCTTGAGATAATTCAGCAAATACATCGTGAAGGACCTGCCTTACCGCCGCAGATTTTAGGATGTTGTCAATTAGTTGAATGTTACCCGGAAAAACAGATAGTAATTTTGTTAGAAACTTATTCCAGCCACTCAGTTTTCCTGCTTGCATGCTATTCATGGAAAAGTTGGTGACATGTCCTCATGAATGTAGGCAAAGTGAACTAGAATAATGATATTACAAGGAAGCGGCCAATTTAGCTATTAAAAACAGCCTACACTGGGACAAGTTTGCCATGAGTTTCGTAATTCTGTAGTTTTATAACACATTCGGGGTCTGCGACTAGTAAGAAGGTGACTTCTTGCTGGATTTTTATCTAGCCAGTCAAATTTGGGCTTGGTGCGCCACATAAGTAGCTTACTCAGGTTAGAAATCACTAGTTATTTGCAGGCCATGAACCTTCAGATTGGTTCAAACCGACGAGTTCTGAACACCAGTTTAGTACTACAACATTTGCGTATGAATGAGTTATCAACGACATGATTAAGTCATCTACCGACGGGAATATAGGTCACAAGTGATTGAATTATGTGGTGCGGAATACTAATTGTGAGGTTGCGGGTTCGCATCTTTCTGCTAATGAGTCGTAGAGGGGACAGAAGCAGCGGTAAAATTTCCCTTACTTTTTCAACAGGATTGAGCTTATTTGCATGGTGGAGCGACATGCATCCAGAATCATCGCAAGCTCGGGGCCGAAAGTTTAAAGTAGTAGGTGGAAAAACTAGAGACCCGGAACTGAGAATTCCTTGTAACTCGTATAAGTTAGTTTGCTCCCTGGTTTGCGTACCTGGTCATATGATGGTACATGACCTGTGATCACTGGCAGTAGTCCTTACGGCAGCATAAAATCTGGTGATATTCGGCTACCAATGGCAGATTGATAAAGAAGCCATGATTAGTATAAGAGTGGACGGTTGTTTTTTGTCGTCCTGTCCTCCTAGTTTTTGTTCAGTTTAAAACTCTGCCCAAGTCCTGTGATCAAAAAACCAACTGCTGACGCTGTGAAATCAAAACTATCCGTCTAGTGTGCGCTTAAGACATGCAAATATACTAAAAAGGAACATAAATCATCTAAGTTTTGTCTGCATCAGATTCCGGAAGTAAGGCAAGTGAAGCTTTTACAAATTGCAGGATGTTCTCCTTTAAACTTATAATCCATCATGTTGCTCATAATTCAAGTCAGTCTTGCTGTGAGCTTTCAGAATTCAGACGACGATCTGATCAATTTCCTCAAAGTCTTGAAAAATACGCCAGTAGTAGAAAATGCTTTCTTATATAACCTTTAAAAAATATGCAGCGCGCAAAAAGACAAAGCTGAAACATTAATTTTGAGGAGATGTATCGAAAAAATTATTGATTAAATAAATTAAACACTGCGAATACTGCTACCTTCCCAATCCATAACCACTCTCATAAGGAAAAAAATGGCGGACAAATTGACGGCGCAAGCGAAAACAATTCATGTTTGCAGTATGTGTTTCCGTAACTGGCAACGTTGCACAACCTCATTTAATACACGCCACATTTAACCCACACAGGTGTTTTCTTCATGATGGACAGCGCCAGAATTTCAACACCATTCATCAGTTCAGACAATACTCAAAATCGGGATGTGGATGTCGTTCTTTTCGTGTACCTAAGGTAGCCATTTATGGGCCATGAATTCTATGGTACGCATATAGGGCATTTGCTATCGCGTAAAGCACGGCACTCAGCGCGCGAGCTAATTTCAGTATCAAAAAATGTTTCCCGGCATTCGTTTTAGTCTTATTTTTCTTAGTCTCTCTCACCTGATGAACGTCAACAGAACGTCTCTCAACCAGGACATTTTGATCATGTCCCAATTATCTCGTTTTTTTGAACATTTTGTCACACAGTACGCATAACGAGCCGGGCAACAAACCTCGGACTGCTTTTGCAATTCACCTTAGGCTTACCAATACAGCCGGTAGAAGGAAATAACCTTAGTCCCATACAATTACGATGAATTAGTTAGTGTTGGAAGCAGTCCAGTCAGTCTACGGTTGCCTTAGGTAGTTTTTTATCACTGACCCGATTGTATGTTTTGCGTAACCACTCCCTCCTTAAAGGCGGCTAGTTTTTTTTAGTCATTTGAAGCACATCTCAAGCGGATACTGTACACTGCGTAACGTGATGTTCTCACAGCAATTTTATTAACGTTTACGTTGCTGGGCCACTGTCATTTGCTATCACCCATAAAGTTATGGCCCTGCGACAACCGTTCTTCTCGAGATCAAACAGTCAGTCGTTTTTGACAGAAAATTTAATCGCGGTTTCTCCGCTAAAGTGGCACTTACTCAGGGTACATTGCTCTGGTGATATCATCTTATCCTGCTCTTCAATATACAGCATACACTGCTGCATACACTGGAGTAGTCACCTCAATGACTGCACATTGGCGTACACTAGAACCTCAGCTTTCCACTTGTTGAGTTAAAAACAGATGGTTGTATGATTTTATCTGTGCGCAGTATGCGTTCGGGCAAAACAAAAACATTAGTAAGAATGATGATCGAAATTGACCACGAGTACCCATCAGTTAGTTTTACGTCAAGAGTTAACAATGAGGATGCCACCCGGAAGCGACTAAATGCAGCTTGCGTTCTGAATTAGCAGCACTAGCCAGATCCCCTCAACTGAAGATGAATCTCAAGAGCCGTTCCACCTATTCGTTTTTTTTTACTGAAGTTTGCCTGTGCGTCGTTGTGAGTTAACACTTATGAAATTTTGCAGGGTACAAATAAAATATTCCGCATGAAAGGTATCTCTCTCAACTATAACCAAAATAAATGAAATATACTGAAAACCAACTAATTAGGATTTTCACAGCGCTCAAATGTTTCTTTCTTTAAAAAAGGGCAACAAACAAAAACGCTTAATTAGGCTGCACACTTTGGACAAATCATGGGTATTTTGCTTCACAGCAGATAAGGAGTTATTGCTAGAATCGTTTGAGTTGGCCCCAGGCAGTATGCGAATTTTTTAATTGCATCCAAACCCGCCTGAATGCTCTTGTATACCCTTAACGTTCTGGCTGAAGCTTTCAAGGTCCATGTACTGCTGATGTACATGTTATTGTATGTATATGTATATGACTTTCCGCATGAAAAAACAGCAGTCATTCCTTTGCCCCATTGGCTGAAACAAGTTGAGTTAATCTTCTTTTCTTGGACATTCTGTGAGAAAATACTTATTTCAAGTTGCTGGCTTGAATATGGGGTTGTCAAAATTTACAAAGTGCACAGAGACCTCCCAGAAGAAGCAAAATATTTTGCAAAAGCTACAAAAGCCCTCTCACTGGTGTGGTTTGATGTAAACTCTCTTCCGTCAAACAGAATTCAGTCTTACCTCACTTTACCGAAACTTCCGCTCTTCTAGTGGTAAGCGGCTGGCAATCTGGCAGTCGCATGACACGCCAGTTTGTTTTTTCTTCCTCTGAGGCCAGCCGGCACAATACTTCTACCGTAGAAAAACTAAGTTACCCAAAAAATACGCCTTCTAACAAAACATTTACTTGCAATAATATTGTGTACAGTTTTGTGTAGCTCTATCTATTCCATAACGTTTGTGTGCCTGTTTATGCTTTGGTTACAAATGAGCATTCAGACAATTTCGAAATTTGAACCTCAAAATAAATTTGAATGGCTAGTGCACTGTCGAGCAAGTAAAAGATTCCTTCGCACTTCAACTCACCGCTTATTTCTTCCGTATTCAAAAAGGCTTGGTTGTTGCCTGAAGTCTCGACTAAGACACGTAAATTCCCATACTATTTGTGTAGTGATATATCTGGTAGGTATTTTTGATAGCAGGATGGTAGTCGTGTGCGGATAAAGAGGCAATATTTCGGTCGTAATTTCAGACATGCCATATTGCACACAGGCAAGACAGTTGAGTTTGCCGCCAGACAACTAATCAAGTAAAATGATCGAGTGATTGTCACGCAGAAGCATATGAACCTCCAACCGCCCTATGAATCCTGACCATATAGGCAAATCGAAGCCGAGCCAGACATCCTTTCGAGGGGCAGACTGTCATTCCGTTAAGTTTCATACTGCTCGAGTATTGGCTTCGAAATAAAAACCCACATTTATCCATATTAGATAATTTGTTCAAACTTCATCTATGTCAGCCAGATAAAATGTTCGTCGTTAGAATCAAAGCAACTGAAGAGACTTAATAAACAGAGGAAGCAACCATGTGAGAGTGTCTAACGTTGTGTGAAGATCTCCGGCAGTGAAACAACACGCGTAAATTACGGATTACATCCACATATAGCGTCCTTTTCCCGATGTGTCTCAGGAATGGAATGAGTGAGAAAATGCTACAGCCAGATGGCTGGAGCTTATACAAGTTTACTGTGGTTGATTAGTTTGGGCTGTCAGCCTAGCTTCGGTGGCACATACTTTTGTCTGAAATCAACATAATCACAAACAGAATTCATTTCTTCAGTTAGTTGAATAGTGGCTCACTCACCCGGTGAATTCCTGGCAAAACAACCGATTGAAAGGCACGTGATATTTTGGGGTAAATAAGGGCCGGATGCCTCAACAATCAGGGTTTTTAAATAAGAAGAGGGTGTTGAACGTTGGAACAAATAATTCCTGTCTGTGCACACAACACATGGTTATCTAAAAATCTGTAATGTGCGACTGTCCGTACACTTTTCTGACAATTAAAAAGAAGCTATTAATCCCAAAAGGGCTACTAACAAGTCCTCATCTTGTCCTCGCTGAACTAGGTTCTTGTCCAATTCCGCTCAGGTGTGGCCCACTGGCTTTGTGCTTTCCGACTGTTTAGACTAATTCTTAGTGAATCGACTTGTCTACATTGGGCAGCTCACATCTTGCAGACAGGAGGGACTCGCTTACAGGCTTCACAGCCAGGATAATTTGGCGCACCCGGACGGCCACACAATATGGACGGATGCAGATATGTTTATCGGCTGTGGTCCACTGGCGCCCCTCTTCACCCATATTTAAGGGGATTTAAGTTTAAACCCACTAAGGGTGAAGATACACACCGATAGTAATTCTAACTGAGATGGAGCTAAAACTTGGTATGCAAATCACTCTCAGAGTATCATGAGACATGCAAAACCTTATTAAGACGCCTCATTGGTCCACTCTATAAGCGACATTCGCGCGAACGCATTAAGTCCTGAGAGACCTTTTTGAAGCAGAGCCATCCCACGGAATGTCTCACATCTTTCCTGTCCATTCGTACTTCAGGGAATACTCTCCAAGAAAGAATGTTCCCAGTAGAAAGCCAGTTTCTTTCTTCCTAGTACATCTCGTGGAATATATTGTTTTCTAAGTACTTCAGAAATGTCTACGTTTTATGTGGTCTATGGTGATAAACTGTAAACCTGTAAAAGAGGAAACTCAATAATGCTGACATCAAAGCATTGAACAACACTTTTGCTCCTCAGTGATATTCAGAATCAGCCTATATATGCACACCGCTTAAACTAGGTAATTCCCAAATTCAGACTGCATTTCGGACGCCAATTCACTCAAGGCAAATAAACTGCAAACAGAGACCACATTCTCAGAATTTTGCGGCCTGCATTCCAAACCGAATCGGGTTGGTTGTGTTATCGACAGATCATGTCCACATAGCCAATACAAACCGCCCGAAGTAAAAGGATCGACAAGGATTTTGATTGGTCAGTTTTGTAAAGACGACCTGGAAACATCTGTATTTTCGGTCTACTAGAAATGTTCTATCATAGCGCCGCACATACATACTCATGCACATACGGACGCGTTTCGTTCCATATGCCCGAAAAGAAATTTTCACTTAACTCTAACATTGGCGACAACTGTGGAGTTGGACGGTTTACATTGATCTGGAAAACAGTGTGGTAAGTAGTCTTGAGAAATATCATATTTACTCTGGTGAACGCCTTCATAGAAGTATATTTTGGGCAAAGTTGTAGTATGTGCTTAAGGCTTCTATTTCACGGCAGCTCAAGTGGTTTACTAATCATTACAGTTTGTGCATTTTCACCCGGTTGTGATAAAAAATACAAGTTAACTTTGACCAGAAATGAGTCACGACAAATCCTAGAGGTTTTACTAATTTAATCGCAATCCAACCAATAGTTCCAACAAAACTCACAATCTATACTTACACCGGTTTAGGTGGCAAAAAAACACATATACATAATACTTGTATTGTTTTTTTTAAGAAATGGTTGATTTTGACACTGAAAAGCCCGAAATGGCTTTCACGGAGCACGGAAGACTTTGTGTAGTCAGAGGTCTCATTTATGCATCGCCCTGGAGTTTTAGCTAAAAGTTTGGTACAATGGACATTACGTACAAAAGACCTATTGAGCCAAACTCACTCTTTTCTGTCAGCAACACTAGACGAATTGTTGTTAACTTGGTTAAATAAAGGGGGATAAGACTAGCCTGGTTCACCCGAAGTACTCTGCAGCTTAACAATATTTATCCGAGTACATTATTCCTTTGCGCTAATGAAATTGTAAACGCAGTAATCCTTTCACCTTGTATTTCTGCTTCACGCCCAGAGGACTTTAACTCTAATGGCGGTAAAACATGTTCTAGGAAATCATAAGGTTTGGCACGTAGACAAGTAAAAACCTTCTACTCAGTGTGAAGTTATGATCATCTACGGTTAGTCCGTTTGCATCTTCACATTCACATCGCTCTGGTTTCAACAGTCTAACTTTTACCCTTCCAGGTCGATTATTTCGCTTAGTCCACAACAAAAAGTTAAAGCATTGGACTCAAAAGGGTTTGCTTGTTTAGTTGCGATAATGTGGGTGCACTCAGCATGCACTGGTAAAGTATTGATAACACCGTAACGTGGGTTGGGCGTCCGGAGCTCAACTCTCGGAGTAATCCTGAGCCCTACAACATCTAGACCACTCCACTCGTCTTTACAGTGGACTTATCAGAACGGTTGCTCTCGAAATAGAGCAGAACCGTTCAAATAATTTCGATTTGCAAGAGAAGTCTACAAATTCCGGAATCGATTGCTTCTGTTTATCAACAGGTGATATAACAGTGGTAACTGCATCTGAGAACCCAGGTTAATAAACCGAGTTTATCGTACTGAATTATTGTAGTGATCAAAACTTTTATAGATTTGGCATCCGTTTTTGAGGATAAACAATTTTCACGTTTTGAGAGGTTATCGTAAGACTTCAACAGTGGGAATAAGAATATGCATTAAATGTTTTTTTCCGGATTTCTAAATTTTAGGCCGACAATAATTTAAGTTTTTTTTCTGAAGGTTATGGATCAGTAATTTTCGCATTGGTCCAAATGAAGGGGTTTATCGCACTGTGAGCTAAGATTGGCGCAAACAGCTTTGCAGGGCATGGAATAAAACTCGGTGACCAGTATTCTTCTGTCTAGATGCAACACGTATATAATTTTAATATCCACATCAACTTATGGAGACAATATGAGCATTTTATTTTGGTTAAATTCTGCTAGGGTAGTCTGTTTTCATTTAACATTTAAATCCAGCAGGTTTATGCAGGTACTTGTTGAATACTGTATGGGGTAAGGTTCCATTTGTCTACTTACTTGCGGTCCTAAAAACAAACTGGAATTTGAGTCCAAACGATCGGGTCATCGATTCAATGTTCAATGTTCGGATGTGGTGGAAATCGTTGATCAACTTGTTCTCCCAACTGCTATGATTCTAATTTGGCTTGATCTACTACAAACGGTTCGTTAGCAGTCTATAAGTTAAGCAGAGTATACAAACGTTGAGCTGTTTAGTAACATAAAAGTTTAGCTGCAAGAGATATGCAGCAAACGGAGGTTGTTCATAGAGATGTACAGTGAAGCTGGTCAAGCCATATAACCCGAACCTCAGAATACAGACGACAGTACTTTCCTTTGTCGAATTCCACAGAATGAATCGATGTTAAAGAATGTTCACGTTAGTACCATTACGCAAAATGAAGGATCCTTCGACTTGATAATTTTCTTGGCAAAGATGAATACAATAAGAAGTTTGGTTTGTACGCTCTGAACTTTCAAAAATTATGTCCTTCTCTGATAGGCTTTCTGGGAAGGTAGTTCCTTGGAAATCCGAAGAGAAAATTAATTACAATCAACTCCTAAGTATTTCAAACCTATTATTTATTTCAATCGTTGTCCAGTTCTGTACTTCAACCCAGGTTACTCATAATCATTTTAATTTCACCTAAATCAAATAGCAGCCCTTGAATTTTTAAACTAGTTCTATTGTCATAGCAACCGGAACACTCATATTTTCTGAAGAAAAGCGTCGCAAAGAGGGCAGCAGGAAATATCTGATAGCAAACGTAAAGGCGGGATGTGAATGCGAGATAACAGGAGACGAGACATAGTCTGGCTTGGCACTCAAAAATGAATCAAGTTCCTGCTTGTCCTCATCGTTCGAGCAACAATGATCTTTCAATGAAGGACACACTCCGTCTTCTTATTAGAAAAAACGCATTGGACTTACCTCAAGCACGTCCCAAAATTACTTACATTTTCTCCAAAAAGTCAGAGTTGAAAAAACACTACGATTCAACTATGCCGCATTCTGTACATCCCATTACGTTTGATTTGCCCTAATTCAATCGTTTACCGGACTTCACTTAAGGTGTCAAAAGTGATCAGATTACATTGCATTTTTGTCATCGATTCTTCTCCGTCTGAATAGGCCACATGGTACTTTAGTCCGGCTGACTAGGACAATGAAATTCATAAAAATACGTTGCTATGTTGTAACAACTTTTATCCCGTATATCAGGTCCACTCGGTTGTCATGGGAATGTACCATCGGCAAATGATTGCAGTTGATATGGTATATCTGGGTATATAATTGCGTCACAGAAAATCAGTAGACCCTTCTGAGCTGTTTAACTTCTATGTACCAAGCTAATGACCGGAAGGTCAATCTTCCAACCCAAAAAGTATACTGGATCACAAGTGGACGTAACACAGTTCTCGTGTTTTTGCGTTCGTGATACTGACTGTGATACTGGCTGGTGCCAAAACGAAACGAGTCTGTTTTCCAGTTTCCTAATATGGGAACTGCAACCCTTGAGATGCATTTTAAACCGACTAATAAATGACAAACTCGAGAAACAGACCAGTTTTAAGTGGTCACCTTCCGTGAGCCGTATTACCCGAACCGCTTTTTTGTCGTACTTAAGCATTCATGTAACGTTTGTCCCTCTATTTTACGCACCATATTGTGTCGGTCCTTGAGATTCATCGATCGAAACAAAACTTGTAGACCAGGGCCTAGGCCACCCGACTTGCAACCCCGTCATGCCTAAAGTTACCTAAGCTCCGCTCAGCTCCAATAATGATTCTCCCTTATGGCTAGTACATATTTAGATGATATTCACTAAACCGAATAAGTGGACTTTACTTCCTGCTGCGATTGTGTGACAGTAAGCTTCTCAGCACCTCCCTTCAACCGCGTTTATTGGAAAGTCTCTTGGCCTGCTGTCTTATACACATCTTTGTGTTGAGTAGGAAGTACGTCATCCTAGGTCGAGTTTGCTACAAATGACCGGACGACGCATAGACCTCACCACTAGAAGGAAAATGAAAAACTGGCCAATACAGAAACCAAAGAGCTCAAATTAGAAAAATCAGTTATGTTTTCTGTGGGGTGCAGCGGTCATACACTTTCACGCGGTTGTTTAAATTCGAAACTTGACGTTCCGTCCACGGAAACCGGAATTTTCATGGAACGGAACGATTCAGAACAGGATGGAAGCATAATCGCTTGATTTAGTTTAGAAATCCACTAGGAACAAAGCCAATCCCAGCTGCACCATTGATATCACTTCATAGCCACATTGCCTATATACGCAAGGAATGTCCGGTTTTACTTCATGTGGCCATCTACAGACGTTCCTCACCACTGATAGGTTGATAGCCAAGCAACTCGCAATTTACAGACAGACTCAAAATATCACTGCTCTTCTCTCTCTAACCCTGACTCATTCGAATTGTCCAGAGAGCATCACGCTGACGCTCAACAATATGCTTGACGGTTGTGAAAGAATCGAGTATGCCATGCGGTCCCACCAGTATACAGAACGAACTCAGTCATTGCATCTGTTGATATTTGATAGAATTAGCCGTTCTTGCCAAAATGAATTTCTAAACATCCTGCCTCGACGAAAAAATTATTGTTATGTTAATTAGTAATTTTGAGCAACGAATTGCTCAGAATTGTTTTAGAAACGATTTTGATTCCCCAAAAAACACATTGTTAAGGTTAGCAAGACGGAGATATATAAACTGTTACAAAACGAAGTATGTTGGAAGCTCACTATGGTTGCTCTGAGCGTTTCCAAGAGGTCAACTCAGATGCATATCAGACGAGCGACTGAGTAATTTACGACTAAAAAAGTGCCGGATTCGTTAATATTAAAATGCACTATTAGCTGCACAAACTGTGAATTTCTGTGTAAGATTCCGTGCAGAGATCCACAACAACAAAACCACCGAGGAATATGGTAAGTTCTTTGGCATTACGTATTCAATCCAACTTCTTTTTGCTGAATATTAACTATAGGAGAAAGAGAAAATAGCCTGTATTATTGAGATCCCTGTGATCAACAGTGGCCGCATACTTTGGCAGCGATATATCATATCATTGTAAGGATCAATCTGTTGGACTTAAAATTCTGAGGGTAAACTTGTACAACGCCCCGTCGGCGTAACTAGGCGGCTCATCCAACAGTAGGTTTTTTGCAGTAAATCAAACAGGAACTGGGCCTAGCATGTATGTTAGCACACAAAATAAAACCAGTATCAACTTGTCTAAGATTTTGTCACAATGTTACAGATTTTGTTTAAAAAAGCCCTCGACTGTTGCGAAAACTACTCATGAACAAACGCCCCGGTCTTGTAATCCAGCTTGCGGGATGGGTCTTGATCCCACTTTTATTGCGGCAGTCTGTTATTGCCCAGCAGTGACAGAAAAGTACAACAGAAAATCTGTTAAGAACAACACCATCTGCGCGGGTGCAAACAGTTCGATTTCGATTCGTCCTGCTTAAACATGTGTGGAACAAACAAAACTGGTCAAAAGAGCAGGTAAAGTTGAGGCTGGTTAAGATCACTGATCAATACTGGCTAGTTAAGGTAAGGCGATGTGTAAATCTCCGGCTAAGCACGATTCGGAAGCTGAATACAGCTCTTTGTATACAAAGAATGATGATATTTGTAAATGCTTTTATGATGATATAATCGATTCAGTTCGGTTTGTTCAGTTGTAATCACGCTTTCGGGCGCCACGCCATCCGAAGAAGGCACTAGGTCTGAGAAACTGCCAGATCGCCCAAACCTAGGTAGGAGCAGTTGAGATGCAAAGGTTGGGCTCAAACCACGGATCTTCTGGTCAGTATGTGTGGGCCTTAACCGCAGAGCTATCTCGTGTTCATTATGATTTAGTTCGTTAGTGCTGAATTAGCGAACAGTCTTGGAGTTAACAACCCGTTAATCACGTTTGGTAAACAAAATCTGGCAGTACGGTAATCGGATATAGGCATATCTTGCGTCCTCAGCGTGTTGTCACTCACATCCGAAACCTATTTTTGATTGTTCCAAAAAACACCAAATGGCTTAATTTTGGTGAAATGTTCAGTGCTTGGTGAAAAGTGAGCAAACGTTCCTGGGTGTACTTACTTGTTGACACAGTGTCGCAGTTCACTCTCTTCAACCTAGAAATAACTACACGAATGCAAAGAGTTTATGGGGACTCGGAAGGACATTGTGTGGGAAGGAATGGAGTTATACTGTCACGGGCCGACATGTTTTCTCCTTCTGCAAGGCATGTAAACCATTCCATATCCAGTACATTTATTGATGACGTTAACAACTGTGGCTTCTAGGGTGCTATTCTATCAACTTTGCTCGCCTACATTGCTGTTGCAAGAGCACAAAACACCAAAAATCGATATTTTCGCCAGGCCTACGAAAAATAACGATGCATCCAAACAAGACGCTCAACAGGACCCTTCGGCACTAATACATTGTTTTGTTGGTCTGTAGTTCGACTCGTGTGAGAACAGGGTTAGGCTAGTGATGCCTTTGTGACCTGATGATTGAGAATTTGGATTGGTGACCTGAACAACAGTCAATAGTCATCATTGAAAAATGGACTTGACGTTCAGGAGGTGTAGTTTTTTCAGACCACGAGTAAAAGTCGTAATCAACCGTGTTTATTCAGATAGGGTGCAGATGAAGGTAATAAAACAGCAAGTGGAAACTCCTGTGAGGTTCTATATTAATAATTTCAGCCGATGAAGGTATGCTTTTATTCGCTATGCGACCTCGGGAAAAGTAAGACAATACTGGCCACAGTTTAAACTGAATCGTAAAGATGTCTGTGCAAAGGAAACCGAGATATGCATGTTTTTCATCATTTGCCCCTTAGATGGCAGAAGAAAGCTGGCCAGGCATAAAGTAAGACGCCAAAAGTAATCTTTCAGTTTCAAAGTCCTAATTTGCATACTCATACCAACATTCTTAAATTTCGCATCAGAGCTAATTTTCCTCCATTCAGTTCTTCTATACAAGTTTATTCACCTCAGTAAGGGGTTCAACGGATACAAAAGCGCTGTCTCTCCGACAGACCAATTTTTCGCACACATCAATTAATATTATCTCTCACGTTTGCATTGCTCACTCCCAAAACCCCATATTCTTCCTCATTTTTTTATAGCATTTGTGAGTCACATCAAAAAGAAACAATGTCCGAATGGCTGGTGAGCGAAAGAATAAAAACAATTATTTGTTTTGCAGTAGAATGCCTCGGGTAAATTCAAGCCTGCAGTGCAATTAGTGGGATGCAAAACTGTTTAGGGAAATTGCTTCATAAACAGGATCGTCTGTCTTACTCAATATTGTGGACAACTTTTCGTTGTTGCGCCAAACTATGGCAATCGCGAAGAGTCCTTCAAAACAATAACTGATGAAATAGTTTACATAGGGTTCCTCAAGTGATAAGATTTGTCATGTAAGATAAGACTTGTCACTGTTATTTTTTTGTGAGATTAAGGATGTTGAATGAACTAGATTAAACACAAGCGATTTTATACAAGTTTCTACATGTAGACATTTCCCAAAATCTTTTTGGTTGGTATGCACCAGTTCGACAAGCTTACTGCCTGATATTTCCGTGAGTAACGTTAGAAGCTCTGTGAACGTTTGTTTCAAAAAGACAAATTTGGATATGTACAATACTCTTGAGATTTGTGTCAAACACGAATACATCTGAATCGGGCCTTGATGGAAATAAATTTCACTTTTAAAATGGCTTTCTAAGAAAAATATTTAAATGTCAAAATTCAAGCTTGTTTATTCCTTACGCCTTGGATGCCGCAGGTAAATACTCTTGATTATTCTCCAATACACCCTCAGTCACTTCGAGAATGTCGAAATTTGGCCGCGAATGCTGCCTGTTCCAGAAAGTAACGGGAGCACACTTTCTATTTCACATGGACAATATGGTGGTTGATCTGAGCGCCTTTGCAGCACTCTAGGTGACCTTGTTTTTTGATGTTTTCTAATAGGTACGAGGCGTGTCTGCAGTACATTTTCAGCAACTGATGCTTCCCTTTTCGTGGTTGATCCGGATAGTTGACAACGAAGTATCAGCTGATTCCAATGCTTCGCTCGATTCTCAATGGTCTGAGTGAGCCTAGCTGTCCTCATACTAATATACACATCTGCATTAGGCTCGTGGGTTGCGAATAACTCAGGCAACCTAATTCGGTGGTCCTCACAGAAGATGTTGAGCATAGAAACTGATTAGCCCAGCCATATGTAGTTTCAATCACTGACGATAATGCTTTCCATCTAAAAGCGCAATTTATCAATCTGACTTCAAAACACGTCAAGTAACAACAAAGAATTTCAAGGTCTTTAGGTTTCGGAAGCGTTTTCAGCGTCAATAACGCTGACTATTCGTGGGACTGACGTAACTAACTAGACCGTAAGGGCGAAATTGGTCGTGGGCTGTCGAAGATTTTTCAGCAACCTTATGGGTAGTGTATTACGTGTAAACTGTAAGCCGTTTGCTTTAATTCGGAATGTTTGGCTAAAGTTGAGGAATTTCAGACTATGCTGGTCACCACATCCTGTATTGTTTCATACAGTTTACCTTAATGGTCAGAGAGCTCATCGGGAAAAAATCGTAGAGTGCTCCAAGATAGACTTTGTGGTGCCTTATACCCCAAAACAGAAAGTAGCATCGCAGTAGGTCAGAAATTCCCAATTACTGTCTAAACTAAGCTTTCATCTATACGATGTGGCCGGTGGATGGGCGTACTGTGCAATTTGACGGACACCGACAGTTTGTTCGGAATTTCTTGGAAGGCCGGAAGCATTGCAACTGTCTTTTCCGGATATTAGAATGTAAACTAAACCGAAACCATGCAGAGCTGCGGATGGAACCACCTTATGATATAACGATTTAGTCAGTCTTTGTTTAACCACAAGCCCGTTTGCTGTACTTCTCTCCCGCTTGCCTGCAGAATAAAACGTTTACTGTTCCTATTCTGAAGGCTTGATCACGTGGCTGCGGTCACGACATAATACCAGCAAGATAGTTCACGCATTCAAATCCAGTTGGTCAACAGTAACACGGTTGTGGAACCAAACGGCGACATTTTTTCACCCACTAAGATCACGGTCGATAAAAATTCAGTGGACACATCCATCAAGCTTTACATACTAGGACGACTTGTCTAACAGTGAAACACGTGCATGAAAAAACGTGTCTCGAAGCTAACAGGGCAAAACAATTTCAACCCATTGTACTCTTCGCCTACCGCTTTGTTCCTATATGTTACAGTCACATCACGTCATATGTTTAATTACACCGATACCTCCCCCTTTAAGCTTACAAACACACTTCTAAAAGTGGTTACTCTCTAGGACAGATACTTCTAGAAATAAGAACAATGAGCTTGACTAATAAAGTTCTGTTAGTAATTTGTTGGAATATTGGTAGCTCGGGTGCTATAGTTGGTAATTGATCAGGTGGCTGTTGATCTGTTCACTGAGCTTGGCAATTGATTTGCCATTCGAGGAGACATCTTCAGTGACGAAACGTTTGCAAATCAATTGCCAAGCTCAGCGAACAGATCAACAGCCACCTGATCAATTACCAAAGTTCTGTTACTTACTTGCAAAAGGGCGGATCTACTGAAATCCGACCTGTCTGTTTGATTTGGTTCTTAAAAGGATAGGCAGTCATGGCTTAGATGATGGAAATTTCTAGCGTTATGATTTTATTGAGAAATGTTTGCAGTGGTTTCCAATTTGGGTGACATTTTTGCCTACTTCCGTGTCTCCAGAAGCAATCTGTAATGTTAACTAAGGTGGGATCTATGCGAGTATAGAAACTAACAGAAAAGCAGCTGTTGACTCTTGATTAATCCGTGCACCGGTGACCAACATTCAACTGACCCCCCCCCCCGAACCTACCTATATATCAACACCGCCGAAACTCCACTTCACTTGTGCTTTCTTTGCGTTTGCATTATCGCCTTCATCGATTTTGCCGGGATTGTCAGAACACGCATTGGAAACACGTTTACGCAAACCAAGTTTCATATTTCGTTCGTATTCTTCTACTCAATCTTTGTAAGCTCGTTTGATTTCACCTCACTTGAGTATAGCGGTCAACGTCTTTGCATGTTTCGAACAGTTTTCCTCCCTTGGTGAGTTACATGCATGAATCTGCTTGATAGTTCATTAGTGTTCGTCGAAGCCAGATCCACTCCCAACCGTGTCTTCGTGATTAGCGTCCAGTTTGAAATTTTCTGAGATAGGCCTGATGGTTGTTTCCGTTTCAGATGTCTGGTTCTTGATGCGCACTTTCTGTTCAGCGACAGCCAGACAGCTGTCGAAACAGACGGAGATAATGGATTCCGTTAGCCCGGGGGCTAACTAACATTTGCGATTCCCGAGGGAGTTGTCCTCCGCCGGCAGCAGACAACTTAAATCAGAAGTCAGCAGACTCCGTTTCACTATCGCAAAAATTGAAGTGGATATTTGAGTGTTGACTTCGTCGCGCAGCAACACTTTGTGAATGCAGTTCACAGCTACTAATGAATGCGTATTATGCAAATGTCTGATCCAGTCACCGTGCCCATGGGACCAAATGTTTAAATTTAAACGAGGAAAAAACTCACAAACCACACTATACTACGTAAGAATGCACAGCATGTTTTCATCATTTTAATTTAATTGGTAAGAAAAATAAGGAATGACCCACTTCACCAAAAGCAGATAACGTCAGCCATTACAAATCTAACTATGTGTTGCTCCATCAGGTTAATCTAATTACACTTGCTACCAAAGGAATCATTGGGATGTCATTCCTGCCGTCATGGTCGATAGAGTTCTAAATAACGACTGGTTGGTTTCCAAAACCGTTGTTTACGTCGTACGGCATTTTCTAATATTCGCTTGGGTTTCAGCTCTGAGGCAAATAGCGCATTAAGGTTTTCCACACGGCTCCTTTAACTGATGGCTTCTTCACAGATCCGGAACGTAGAAGAGTTTCACAAACTTTGGTCCACCCTTTAGACTTGATCCTGTCCTTTCAGTTTTGATGGCAGTTACTTCAGAATGTAGGCGGTGACCAAGTGACTTAGCTAGCGAAACAGATTTTGCAATTACTGCGTTGCAATTATTGCGTTGTTATTGGAGAATTTCAGTGTTTGGGCTAACCAGCAAACCCTATTGATCATGAGAATGCGTATAATCTACGAAGTATTCTAATGTGCTGTCGAAACAGCCCCAATGTTTCACGTTTACCAATCCTAGAGTAGCCTGTGAACTGTAAAACTTACAGTTCCCAAACGTATTCTGGTCATTTAAAATGTTTTTTGTCGCGACCAAATATAAAACTTTCACGTAAGCCAGTAATATGACATCACTCTCCAGAAGCTCAACATGTAAGTCATTTTGGTGGACATTTGCATGTAAATATTCTTCTGAGTTAATGACTCCAGAAAAGAACCTAGGAACACTGCCTAGAGACCAACCCTTTTTTACCAAAGAGCCTACCTTCTACAGGAACGACGTACATTCAAACAGGAGTAGTCTTAGGTTTATGGGTAAAAATTTGGTGTTTCAGTGTGCAACACTTCGCGAAACTTATCGATTCCGTCGACGAGCCTGAGATTCTTTTTCAACACTGTATACACTTGCTAGAAGGATACCCATCAAATGTACATTACATTCGAAACCGCAAATTGTATTCACGGTTTACATCCCATAACCCCCCGTTTCAGTTGGAGAAACTACTGACTAACAACGTGCACGCAAAGTATGTCAAAACATGTTACAGCCGAGGCAGCAGTTCAAATATATCAGCAACTTGGTGACGGTGCCATTCATGGGCAAAATATAGTCAGCATTATGATAGGTACCCGTAAAACTATACAGCGCTTTGCCAACCGATGGATAGCTATATGGCCTAAACTAATTTTCTGTCAAACGCGCCCACTATTCTTTGCAGCAACAACAAAAACGAGATCACTGTAAGCAAACATTATAACCATGGAAAAGCTCCTGAGGAAAGCACCTGAACTGTATAAATTATGACCATAGATAAGGAAAGAAATGTCCCGAAGAATTCGAGATAAGCTGATTGCTTTGGGCTCTGGAATTCCTTTCAACATTCACAGGAGTGCGAGCTCACCACACAGCTTTACTTGTCCACACTTACTGTTTTCACAAAAAGAAAAAACCTGACAACCGAATAAACAGAAACCCATGGTAGCATTTCTCGACACCATCTACTGACGAGATTAACCCAGAGCATCCATCTCCGGTTGGTATTTGCTTAGACAAAATTCCTTTAAGTCACAAACAAACTGACGCATCTTGTGTTGATGCCACCCTTTCCCTCTTAGATTGAACACTTAGAAGTGCTGAGCTTTTAACTGGGGATGCAATGACCGGCTACCATCCAGCTATAAATTAGAGTATTTTTTCCTGAAAGTGTTTATCCTTTCGCTTTTCATCTAGCCGTTAAATGGATACAAACATACAAAGAACTCTCCCAACACCTAATCGGTTTGTGTTTCAACTACTCAAATTTCATCCTTCATTATTATTGATAGGGCATACCACAGACGTGCCGTGTCCATTACTTCTCCATTGGTTCAAGAAATTATTTGTTCACGTTAATATAGTTGAGTATGCATCTCTCTCAGCAGACAGGTTGTCCTTCTTAAGGAGGGTTCCACTGCTACGAAAAGCTCTATTTGCCGAGTAGCACGTGCCTGATTTTGAAGGGCACTCACCAGATATAGTGCGGCCCTCAAATTCGTGCTTTTCTCCCACAATTTTTGTTCATTTTCCGTATTCGGGAATCTCCGGGACGGTTCAAAGAAAACCTCTACAATTCTTAGTTTACTTACCAACCAGAAGAGGCGAATGTACCTTGAGACACGAATTCCATACAGATGCAGAATGTCTGACATGAGCGTCCCTAATTAAGATAACTGTCTAGAAACGTATCATTTTTCAAGTTCATATTATTGCCTCACACTGATTGCGTGTTTATATGGTCCTCCAAACGCAATTTTTGATCACAAGAGAGCAGAAAAACCACTTTGTACTCCCTGGTGTGGCTGTCAGTCATGACAAAATACATGTTTGCTTCTGTACTCTTGTGTTGAAGTGCCTCTCCAAAAACGTGCATCCATAACGTCTATCTACTAAACATGTGTGTTCCACATTCCGTAAGGTTTCAAAGTGCCAAGCAGTGTGTATGTGATCGGAACCATATGTTCCTGCCCCTCTTCAGAATTTATGTTAGAAAGTTTTAGTTTTTTAATGATGGCTGAATTCCAACGCTAGGACTGTTACACTTTTGTGAAATATACGTACTTCGTGTTCAAAATCCGTTCAGAACCAAGAAAATTATTCATTTTTAGTGCCATGCACATGTGCAAATAAAAAAGCAACAAGCTTCTGAATTCGAACTGGTCCATTGAAAATGCAGTGAGTTGTATTCAAAAATATGGTAATAGCTAATGCAGGTCGCAATCTAGAGGATAGAAGAAAGTTGTTCTGGTTGTTGGAAAAATTATGCTAGTTTGTACACACACCTACGTCAGTTTATCTTTCCACCCACTCCCAAGTAGCATTTCTCTTCTCACATACTTCCAATAGTGACAGAGCACAACACAACTAAAAGACCACACACGATTTACTCAAAACTCCGTTCTCCATCGTATAAAAGTGACTGAATCGTGGTAGTCAGGTGACAAGTTCCATAGAAAAGCAACAATATTGTTTCCATGAGTAATACCGCGAATAACCGGTCGATTATGCTAAAAAAAGAGAATAATTGCAAATCACAGCACCACCCGATGTTATCGAATCGTCGAACGAGGTTTCGATAATGTTTTTAGTCGTTGTACGTCAAAAACTTTACCAGTTACTACGCTATATATCAGTGTTTCAGATGGGTCATCAACTACGTTTTTGGGTCACAGACGCTTCCTAACTTCATACACTAAAAATGCCAGTATACACCATGAGTTATCAATCTGAAGGAAATCAGAACTAAAGGTTGACCAGTTCAGCACCACAAAATGGTACAGAAGCGAGCTACTGATGACAAAAGAGGCATGGAGTATTGCGCTTTGTTGTACAATTACCTTAGCTTCCTACGTACCAATGGCTATGGGTTAAATGAACCGGTCGACGCAGCTGTTTTACCTATATCCTATGCCCCTTCCTTCCACTTCCCCCATTTAGATCGCTTTTCTGTACAGGTTTTTCACCGGTAACAATTTCACGCGTAGTTTGAAGATTTAAGAGTTAGACAGGTCATTAATCACTACAGAGATTTGTAGCTGACTCTAAGTGCCAAAATACTCAATTCAAGTGACTCAGTACTCAATGAAAAAGACTATGTCTTTCTGTCGTATGTCAGACATCCTGCCACTCCACGTGGCTTTGGTGCACACAGTAAGCCATTTCCGACATTGAGCTATGTCCCGCTTAAGTTTGCGCAGTCGTATTTAAATTCAAAGTCTACTCAGCTATGGAACCGAGACGGCATTACAAGTAGGCTAGGACGCTGCTACGCATATTCAAATATCCGTACACTGATTATTGTCTTTGACTGCCTTGAGTAAATAGCAGAATAGGAAAAAGAAATTGCGGAGTTTCGAGCAAATCAGCTGTATGTGGTTGGCTTCTGGCCTGCTTTATGAAGGCATGATAATGGCTAAAACATACCACTTATCTCCACCAAATTGGAACCCCATGGACTAAGCTGGTATTGCTAACACACAGAAGCGAAAACGTCAATAAATAAAAAGTGAGTTCGTGACCGATCGGAAATGCGAAGGAAAAAACGAAAGTCAAAATTTATCTACTAGTTTGTTCCATGTGAGCCACGTGTCTGTTTGAGACTCTGAGGCTAAAAACGCCCTTTAAATCTCGGTCGAAAGGGCAGTACCATGGAATATGGTACCCACTTTTTCATGTTCTTTGTTTAAAAACAAGTTAGTAAAAGTTTGTTGTGCCAGCTACTGATGGCAGCTCATTTAATTCCATCCAGTTAGAAGAGTTTTGTGATGTAAACCATGCAAGGTCTTGAAGTTCTGTAGCGCGATATAGTTTTCTGAACTAGGAGTACGGGCACAAATCAGTGCTATTCAAGACAAGAATGTCTATGATGGCATTAGGCCTGTAGTTTTTCGAATAAACATTGTATTTCATACGCCAAGTGGCAGTTCCAGTCGTTAATGAACAACGATCGAAACTGTGGATTAGATTAATTCCGCAGACAAGTAAGTCAAAAACTGCTTTATTTTCATTACAAAAGCTCAGCTAATTGTAAAGAAAATATTCTTACAATAAGCGCTTAACTACGGGCCTTTTCAGAGTAAAACGCCCCCATTAACTGTGTGTATTCCTCCACGAAAAACGAATTCCACTATGGTCGTTGGTCTGTTTGCTGAGCTGGGCAATTGGATTGCAAACGTTTCATCACCAATCGAGATGATGTCATCAGTGCGTTGTTAGGGGGCGTAGTGGTGAGTATCGGTGGGTCGATGGTTGTGCGTTGAGTAGTATTGCGTGTGCGTTAATATACGTGCTGCTTGCCGGGGGTGACCTTCGATCACGGTTGTTGTTGGTTTTTAGGTCGGGCGATTCCATTGGTTGCTCTGCTATCCTGTGTCCTTGTTCGTCGATGCCCACGTAACCTCTGAGCTTGACATCTCCTGTCCTCGTACTCTGATCGATGCTGGATTGACCTCTGTTTTTGACCTTTCCGAGTTCCGGATTGTGACCTTTATTGATCTGACTCCAAGGTGTTCCACTATGTTAATAATTATGAGTACTTCGAGGTGCCCATTGTTGCTTCATCTCAACAAAATCTGCCACTCGTTTTTGCGTGATATGACCTCCACTGGGTGCTTTAATAGTTCAGATTGAGGATACGGTCAGAGTGACCGATATCGAGGTTCATCATGTGGGCGTAGGAAGGTAGGACGCTCGCCCTTCGTTTAACAGATTAAGGTCTATGAGTCCACCAACTGCAGTCGACAAGAATCACGCCTAACATACTGCTTCACAAGAATTGCATCCCTTCTTAGTTGGGGATAGATGTCAGGCTAAGTGAACAGTCTTACAAGAAAAGTGTCTGCTTCTTTTTGGTGAGCTCAGCTTATTACGGCGTAATACTGTTTCACCGTTGTTTCTCAACTTTCTTCCTCGAAATGACCTCCATTTTTACTTACGTTGCAAATAATCCTCCCTTCTAAAGTCTAAGGAAGGTTTCTTATTTTAAGTGAGCTATTTTCTTTCAGTATACTGCTCAGCTTTTGACTCTCCTCTACTAAATGGATAGGGATTCTTGAAATTATTCCAGCTTCTCTTATCACCAAACCGTAATAATGCTTGGGGCGCCCCATTAACCGATTGCTGCGCCGCCGTGGACACAAAACTGGAGTTTGTTTAATGTACACAATGTTTAGGCAGGTTCCGGGCTCCTCTTTAAAAGCCAGAGAAGTGGTTCAGTATAGTGGGTGCTTCAGCTTTTGATCTTTCCACCGTACTTGGTGTATTCTTTGTAATTGTTTCATCGCCAGTCGTCATGAGCTCGCGGTTGGGGGTACTTATAATGTCCCCCAAAAGCCACCTGATCCATAGTTGAGCCAAGGGATCATTCGGAAGCTGAAAGCCAAATTCCGTTTATTTCCCGTGAGCCAGTGAGTATTACAATTCGTGCAAGTGTCAGCTGCAGCCTTTCATATACCCTGCAAACACATAACTCAGAAATTTTGATTAACCAATTGATCTGTGATACAGATCAAAACAAATCTTATTGCTATCCGAAGTAAGGGGACAATTCCGCAGTGTCACTGGTCTAGAAGACTTAAAATTGTGTTGCTACATATGCCCTGATCGGCTTCCGTAATCGTAGTTGCGATCGCTAAAATACTGGAGCAAAAGTTCTGAAAAGAAGCGGACACCCACAGCCTTGTGGCATCGTGGCGCGATCGTGAATGTTTGTTCTACTCGAACCGCTTCTTGCTGTATAAATGCACGATCGGTCAGGTTCAGCTAACCCTCCCAACGACAAAATTCTGTCGGGAGCAGGTTGAATAGAACTAGGCGACCTTGCAAAAGGAATCGTTCACCCAGTAACAATGTGCTAGCGTGCTAATAAATCTTACTGTGAAACTACATCACACGTGTTACATGTCCCGCGGGTATTATCACGCTGCTAGCTTAGCCGGAAGTGGAGAATGCTGGTGCGATGAGGCAACACAACCCTTCACCAGTAACGAATGCATCAAAACGACGTGCCTTGCGTCCTCAGATTGACGTCATGTAATTGACATAGGTAAGTGTCCTACAGAAAAGCTTAGCGTGCTCTAGTGATCCTCGTACTTACTTGGTTTGTAACGCTGCAGCTGGGAAACATGAAACCATCAAACCAGGCTGACTATCTCAACCCAACTGGTGGCGAAGCCCATCATCGTTACAGCCCACGAGGCCATGAATAAATTTGGAATGTTAGGTAGATGATAATAAAAGGGAACTCCTTTTCGGTGGTGACGAATTACTTTGTTGTGTCAAGCCAAAATTTCGGGTGCTTTGAAGTAATGTAGATAGAATCGCTGCTGACAGATACGCATGACCGCACCTCACTCATTAACTTCTCCACTCACAGTGTCAACGTGACAAACTCTTTGCATGCTTTGCACTGCATTCCAAACAGAATGATGGTTCTTGATATCTAAGATCCTGAAGTTTCGTGAGACCTTTCATGAAACGCAGGAGTAAACAAACTGTTCATACGTGTGTGCAAAGAACCGTTTGTTTTGACGTTACCCTATTTGCTTCTTTACACTAAAGCACCCTCTTTAAACAGGCTTCGTTAAAGTTTTGTGAGTCTTATAAAGCTTTGTCTATCTCACTAAAGACTACTTCCTCAATTAATTCCAGGTTTGTTAGTGTGGCCTCATTTCCGTTGCTTTTAAATTATATCCAGAGGACGAAATCAACTGAGTTGAGATTAGGAAACATTTGTGCTTGTTACCAGGTTCAGACTCGACTGATCCGAATACACAGAGAACTTTGAGATGAGTACTCTGTGTCGGGTATCCGCAACGGGTTGGAACTGATTTTCTTTATGTAGAGGCAAACGGATCCTCTGGCCCTCTGCTGGCTAGAATGTGGCCACACATGCGACTGTTTGATGGATTTATTTGATCAGAAAGTTGGAGCTACCAACTTTTTGAAATGCTGAATAAATAAAACAATAGTCTTCTAATTTGCCTTGACTAGTGATAAACCTCCCGTTGGCGATCGCATTCGGCAGACAACGTGCCACAGGTTCCTCCAACTGATTATTTTGTTACACACTTAATTTGATAATCCTAAGTGTAGGTGGTATCCAACCCACGTTCAGATAAAACCACCACCAAATATATGAAACTTTTACATTGACTGCTCAGTGAGAGGTGTTCATGTACTCGTACCAAGTAACCAAGTAAACAGCGTAAATAAAATCGCCGTGTCTCGAAACAGGCGAAGAAAATGAGGGTAAATAAGCTGTTATTTTGTGAAAAGTTCCAGTGCGTCATAAAATCCAACCGGCTGTCTCACACTGTACCCCGGCAATCAAACCACAAGCACCTTCAGTTTAAAGGGAGGAATCTCCCATATTGAGTGGACAAATTGCTGCGCACTCTCTTCTCTAAAAACCGATCGAATGGCCTTGACAGTTTAACTAACGCTTGTCAAACTTTGGAAGTCTCTCAACACTTACTTTGAGGAAGACTTTGTCGGAACTGATGGATTACGTAACTTAGGCCACAGTCTGAAAACACAATCGGTGTTGGTTGTGCATAAAATTTTGTATGAATTTCACAACTGCTGAACGCATCAACGCGTGTTGTAAACTCGCGTAAACCCATATTTTCGTGATTTTAAAAAGTAGTTATTTTCTCCACTTAAGAATAATCCTGGAAGTAAATCATAATCCTGCTAGGAATATCACAGGTATTCCAGTTGAATGTGTTTTAAGATTTAGGCAACTAGTCCTCAAAAAACGTGAACTTGACGGCGAAAAACCAGCACACCAGAAGATCGAATGTGCTACATAAACTTCATTCCAAACTGACGTACGTGTCATTTTGCTCATTTTAAACGAGTAAAAACGCAGTTGGTGACAATTTTGCCCTATGTGGTACTTGTCAAAAGTATCGGAAACAATCAGTAAATTCCACAGGATGACCCTGACTGGACTGACGAAAAGCTGACACCACACAGACGTAGTCGCTTGAAGAAGGTACTTCACACGTTGGGCTTCGTTGACCTATAGTGTAGTATCCCAGGACAATTTCACGCAATTAAGAATCAGATGCAACTGAAACTTTAGATAAAAGCAAAAATCAATTAGAAATTAGACTATACATTCATATGGCGCGCAATGAAACTTGTTTGACACAGTAAGAAGCAGAGAACTCACCTGGATTGGACTGCTTATTCGAAGGATTTTAGTTTCAAATCAGTAGTAGCTTTCGGGATAACTGAAGGTTCAGCCAAACAATGGTTTTTAATCATCTAATCGTCTGTTCATCTATGCTGAACGGGAACTTCTCATACGCTGGGGTCTGTGCGTGATAGCATACTTCATCTATGAGTTCCGAGCCGAGCCCCAAATCCTGTAGTCCATGTGTTCATATTCCTTGTTGGAACTAAAACGAAATATATTGTAGACTAATTCGAACCCCCAACTACTGGACGTTAAATTAACTTCAAACTGACAGCGCATGTAAACTGGGCTAGTGTTGCTCACAGTAGGTGTTCATAATCAATCGCGAAAATTTACATAAAAGTTTTTTCAAACGAAACATCATTAGCAAGTTATAGACAGAGTCGTAAATGTGACGAATCTTGCTGCCCATGAAGGCTGCCAAAATTTTTGAAAGATTTTCACTGTCGTAAAATGAAGTTGCCAGCTTGTTTGCCTGTGTGACCATACAAAGTGATCCGATATTACATTCAAGCTGATTTTCCGTGACCGTTAGGTGTTGCGAACTAAAATTAGTGCATCATCTGAATTAACTTGCAAATGAATCTGAGTTTTTTACACAGCTAGTGTGCTTACATGTGTAAGACTGATCAGCCGCACGCCCGCGTCATTTAGTTGAGCGAGTTCAGCAAACAGACAGCTAAGAAATCCAAAACTCCTTGATTAGTGGCCGTTGTCCGCAATTCCTTGCCTACCACCGGCTTTTATTTCGGTTGATTGTGACTTAGGAATACTTTCGTGCATACTCTAGAGTGTCCGTATATTCACTGGGACCGCCATACTTTTGTGGAATGGTAGGAAGCATTTTCACCGACCTCCAATCGGTAAATCGAATCCAAATTTGGAACAGCGACAAAGTAAAGCACCCGCTAAACACACCGAAAACTGAGAGAATAACTTTTGAATACCATGCAACTCTAATAATAATAGGAGACGCAAATCCATCGAATCATGTATACTCTTTGTAAATTGGGTTTAAGGACAGATGAAAAACCCATCAACAGCGGAATAGCAAAGTCAAGTACATAGGTTTAGACGAGTACGCAACAGAAGTATTGGCAAACTACCTGACTTCGGTGGGCTCAATTGATTTTGTCAAATAATCTTGATTGATGGTAATTCAAGTTAAGTGACTTAACCACTCGTTTCTCATGATTTATTAACCCGTCCTTCTATGACATTCCATTTTCGAATACTACAGGAAATCAATCAACTCTCCGACCGGTGCTTTGTAGTTCGGAACAATTTTTGAAGCATCAGGTTTTGCTTGTACGGGACCTTTTGAACGGAATACCTGTGTTGCGGCCAGCAATTCAAGTGGTTTTACATCGGACCTTTGGCGTGGACGGGGAGACTTTCTACGAAATCACTTTATCTGGTGAGCAGAATGTTTTATGTAAATATGTAAATATGTATGTAAATAAATGCGGTCTGACAAATCAGACTGTATAATAGTTCCTCTTTATATGAAGAAGGTAGGTTGTTCCGCGCCTTGGATTTTCTAAAGTCAGCTTTTCTGCGTGGCGCTTACTCTTTGTAATACAAAGATATATTTGTGAATAATTTCTCAGTTATATGTATTTAGGCACCTATATATAGTCACATGAATGGCGTTAATTCTAAAGTACTCAGAATCATTAATTCCAAAGAGTTCACACACAGGCTGTTAGCAGTGTCATTGGTGGCGCGATATTTCTGAACCAGCCAGCAAATTACTAAGAGGTGTGGAGGGCCTGGTCTTCCATCAAGCGTTGGTATACAAAATAGGTGATTTGTGATAAAAAATAGTTTGCTTGTACAAAGTTTCTGACATCAGTTCGCTTTGTGACTCGCTCCCTCAGCGGGTTCAACATGATTCGCTGTCAGTCACCCACAGAGGTTTATCAGATGGCGTTAGTTTCTGAGCCAAATATTTCGTGGATTACAGTAGCCTCTACCAGTTTGACTGCAGTCTCCAACAGTTGAAACAGGTGACAGACTACACCTAATTCTACTCGTTATATTCTTGGTTTTTAATCAGATTTAACTGTCTGAGTTCGGTCTGCCTAACGTGGATACAGAATACACAGACAGACCTCGACGAAGTAACTTGCAGTTCCCAGTTCTTCAGCTATTTTTGGCAAGCGGTCATAAAAGAGCCTGGAATTTCAATCAGCTTCATTCGCAAGTGATTATAAATCTGTTGAAAAATGTTTGAGACCGATAAAGGTCATCGATTCTGAGGTATGATAAGCAGATTTTTAAGTCAGACGCATAACGAATCGGAGGATCTTCAACAAACAGATCTAATAAATGCTGGATGTTAGTCAGCAGTTTTCGTTGGTTGGAATATACGATTGAGGCTTACGGCAGATGGTCTAGGGAAGAATTATCACCAATTTACACCGATTTCTGGCCTTGCTCTTCCTGTTCGAGTCCCTTTGGCTAAATGTTCCCGTTGGGTGTTTTAACAAATTTACTTGATGATGATGATGATGATGATGATGATGATGATGATGATGATGATGATGATGATGATGATGATGATGATGATGATGATGATGATGATGATGATGATGATGATGATGATGGGTTTATGTGTGCACAGGCAGTTTTTCTCAATTATTGGGGAGATTAAGTGGATTTTAGTCGGCTTACTCTTTGACTTCCTAAATCTAGATCACTGGTCGCTAACAGGGATGATATCCGCCACTTAGTCGCTTTTAGCAGAGCGATACCGCCCAAATGAACTGTAGGGAGGACCCAGATATGCAGTGCTGTAGTAAGGAAAAGTGAATCCCAAGTTAGTATTGATGGCACAGTATTTTATTGGTGCTTCTCTGTCACACTTCAACCGTTAATGACGTGGATGCAATTTACGCAAATGCGGCAACTACATACAAGTGGCTGAAACGCTTGCTTTGTTGGCTGGATCGACCAAACGAAACACTCAAAATGATGGTAGGTCTGTCACAGTTAGCGTTGGTCCGCAAAATCTTGTGACACATTTATGACTGCATAACGGAAGAAAGCCCTGGGAAGTACTGGTTGACTGTGTGCACAGAGAAGTTAGGTTGTCTATCCAAAAAAGCGCTTATCTAAAAAGCGGTGTAATTTACTTCTGAACTAAATTTAAGTGGAGCCCCAAGTGTCGTTGTTGCTATTGATGTCCTTGCATCATCCTGTTTATCTTCACAAGGTACAACACTCTTGAAAATACCAGCCCTTCCAAATAACCAAAGGGTATCACGATCAGGTTGGTCACTCTGTGGACTGTTCGTTTCTGTGATTGGCCTTGCTTTTCCTTTCACCCTATTCAATCTACCACTGTTCGTCCATAGACGTCCACTAAAACACATGCCCTCAGTAATAGAATCTCATAATGAAACTTTCTCGTGTGAAAGACTTTCAAGTAATGCCATGAAACTCGATTCGGCGGTAAAAGACGGCGTTACTTAGAGTATTTGTGTAACAGTAGGCAAATGATAGTGATTACGAGTTAGCCGGCTACCTTCTCAATAGTTAATTACCCATAAGTAGGTAGAATGAATGTCTGGAAATGTGAAATCATTCCATGCATGTAGGAAAATTCCGGAAGATAAAATTGTCGTCCGCGTGAAAAGCACAGCTCTTCTGAGTTTTGCCGCTGTTACAACTTAACTGCTCCGTTTAGCCAACAGTTAGATGTTTTTCTTCATATTCATACCTCACGGTAAACATTCTGTCACGATAATGGTCTTAATTTTGCCCCTTCACGCGTTCCGGGTGTGGCATGATTTATTCGGTGAGATTGCTTTTATCGTTATCCGCTGCGCTCCGCCAAACAGGTAGGAGCCGGTCCAATATAATAAATAAGGCAAATGATTTCCTCAGTTTGCCGTAATGAGTGATTTGATGGAGGATTCTTCATCGCAACTTTTTACTGGAAAATGTTTGTGGATTTAGAAAGGATTTTTACCGGGCTTGCTGATATTCATGGTCATCAGAGTGTGATTTCGTCCTGAAAGTAATGCATGTCTATGCTCCCTAGCTGAAGACCATACCTCAATTAGTTGTTTCCGTTGCCGTCATGGTCAAATGTGACAGTGTTCAGCTAATAACCGGAGGAAGAAAGATTCAAATTTCTCTAGAGATTTCTGAGATAAGCATTATTGGTTATTCCCAGCAAAGATGGTGTTTTAGCTGCTAGTCGTGAATAGAAAGACGAATCTATATCGAGATGCTCCATATGTGTGACTCACCGACCAAAACTGTACAACTCAGAAGCAAGGAAGAAGTCAACCTCTGGCCATGATTTAGACATGGTAGGCATAGCAGCAGATGTTCAATGCTTAATATTCTCGAAATCATCATAATAACGAAAGTTTATCAAACCGAAAAGCCTCTTTCGTGATTGCGAGGTGCCGTGTCTCAGCATGTAATTCTTGCCAAATGTACAGGTGTCCAGTGTTGCTTGGCTTTTCAGAATAAAGGGGGTTCTAGTCATGGCAGAAAGTTTCAATTTAGAACTCGAAATCTGTTCACATACGATGTCGGAGATCATGTCGGAGTCATGAACGACGTTAACTACCAACGACTTCAGTAGTGCGCACAAATATAATTGCAGTTTCAGGTTGCGTCGGCGAAACATCACCCATGGGAAGCAGCAATATACCAGGCTTTTGTAATTTGAATAGGTCATATGAAAGCCAGACACCATTTGACCTCGAAGCAAGACAGCATCAAACCTGTCATCTAAGTTTATTTCTGCGTTCCTGATGGATTTTGCCCCAAATCACTCAGTGTAGAAGTGGCATTACTAGGTAATCAATGTCATCCCATTAAACTAGAAAGCAGTGAAAACGGTACTTTCAAGCCAAATCAGATACATGACTTTTATTGTGTGGTCTGAAAGTCGGCAGCGTCGTATGTTTATGCGAGTTTGCTGGATTTCCATCGAAAGCAAAAGTTATTCATCCTTTCACTTCAACTAAACTGTCCCAGTAGCGTGTGCCAAAGCTGTCTGTAAATATGCTCTTGATGTTTCATTCAATACTTATAAACAGCATTTATCATTTATGGCTGAGCGCTGTCTGACGTTGACAAACGACGGTACTCGACAAAACAACTGTGTGACTAGGTAGGGGAGATGTCACCCGACTGTTATTCGACAAACAACTCTGCGTCAGGGAACCAGCCGTGGCGACAAAATCCGTGTCAGCGAGAACAGCGCATGGTCAGTTGTCACAACACAAATACGACCAACACCACAGGCTATAAGATAAATGCCCTGAGTATAGAATTCTTCCGTTATTTCACGAGGTTCATAAAATAGCAAAAAAATCAACTCTAGTCTGAAGACAACCGTTCTTACTTTACTGATCTATCGGTTAGTCCAATCTATTTACTTTCCAAAGTTACTTAAATGCATGAGAAAATTCATCATTAGAATCTCCCTAAATGTTCTTGCAGTGTTCACTTCTGATCATTCCCAACAAGGATGTAACCGCCACATGTTGCTCTCAGGCATAGTTTGAATTAGCTGAATTTCCTTTATACTTCGGAATTAGTCAGTCTATGCTAACCTCATCCAGACCATTGAACAGTGTTCATTTTTTGGAATCTTCTTGGATTAAACCTATCATCTAACACCATAATCCGTCTTGGATCTCTAACTACACCAAGCCAAACACCAGTCTGTAGCACATACTTGAATAGTATATAAGGCATACTGCCCAAAAATCTTGGCCTGATAATTTGAGCACAAACAAGCTCCAGTCTGGACTTCAGTTCTGTGCCAAAACCATCAAAAATAATTCTGTAATTCATGGAAGATCGGTACCGTTCGAAACAATTTGTAAAAATCACAGAGCAGTTCGCTGGAAGGCCAAATTTTTTTTGCGTTGAAGTAATACACATTAATTCAGGATAGCTCATTTAAGAACAACGGTTTATTAACATTGACCTCGGCCTAACCATTTCGGGATAAAAGTATACAAGGAAGACCTAAACCTCGAACCCAATTAAGATGCTCCGCTAATTTTATCAGACTTAGTAATTAGCTTGATGGGTATTTAGCAGTTTCGTGTGTTCTCGTGTGTTTCTCGTATTCTCTTGTTCATCATTGGCAGGCATGCACCAGCCTTCATCAGATGAAATTCTTCAATATGTACTCCCGGTTGTCACAACATTTTTTCCACAGAGTGCATACTGCCATAGTTTGGAAAAGCCTGTATACACAGCAGCTGTACTCATGGTTCTTTCTCTACGGTGACCAGGATAGTGGGCAAGCGGCCTTATAGCATCGAGTACAACAGCGACGAACAGGGATAGCTGAGGAAATTATTTTGGAATCTTACAGGAGATTCTTGTTAGGGCACAAATTCAACCTAAAAACCAGCTCATTTTTTAGGTTCAAACAAGCACCAAGCACCCAGATTTAAAAGTAGCAAGTATGAGCGCCCAAAATCAACTCCGGATAGGAACACTAAAGAAGGAAAGCAACCAGACATCGGGATCTTGATTTTTCGGGGATGCAAAAAGCCAGTCAACAAGAAGCCATACCGAAAAGGTATGCCTCGATTTGTCCTACTCTGGTACTAGGAATGATTCAAACAAACCAAAATTATTTCAGCGTATCCACAGACTAAGAATTTTTGTAATTTTCTGTAGCAGTGTTTTGGCATTATGTTATTAACATTTTAGGTGTTTACTTCTATATCCTGTCAAGCAGACAAGAGCTATCAGCACGCACTTTCGAAAGCTTAAAACAGGATAAAATTCCAGGACCTAGACTGCCCCGTACAACAATGCATTCCATTTGAGGTGCTAATCAGTCAATCAGTCAAATCAATCGTTCAGCTGTAACACCTTTCCGGTGCTTAGCTACCATGCCACCGGAAGGAAGCACGAGGGCTGAGATACTGCCAGGTTGCCCAAGCCTAGACAGGGTAAGTCGAGAAGCAGAGGCTGGGTTCGAACCACGGACATTCCGGTCAGTAAATTCGCGCTCTAACTACTTGAGCCATCTCGCCCATCTGAGGCGCCAAAACTGTTCTTTCTGGTTTTAGCTGCTATGCGGGGTCAAGCCTTGATGAATATACCATCAAGCGCCCAGTGAAATCGACCTTATCATTGCCAGCGCTGGTGAAATCACAAAGATAATCCTCATCCACGGACTTTCGGAGCTAAAAGACCCCAAATAAATGGTCAACCAACTTAATGGCTGAATTGAGTGGAAGTAAATTCAGGAGCTGCTCAGGACAAACGATGTCTTTACTACCTACGTAGCCCACCCACCTGATTTGTCAACTGCAGCCAGTTAGTATGAATAGTGGCTGTAGTATGAAAAGTTAAGAAAAATTACAACGCTTTTAGAATTTTACAGTAGAAGCCATCTGTCTTAGAGATGTGGAGAATGTCATAATAAATAAGTACCATGAGGATTTTGTATAATTTGAGAAAGTCCACTTTCTAGAAGCTAGGTACGTGGGAGTAATACAGGTCCGATTTCTGAAAACAGCGAGCATTTCTAGGTCGAAAAAGAAACGAATTGGAAGTGTCCCCTTGAAACACAACAACTATCACATTTTTCGTTTCATTACCTTATTAGTTCATGCCCCGAGGTTATCTTTTTCCGACATATTCTGCGCGAAAACATTGTTTTTGGAGACCTATTTGGGTACAATACACACACAACTGTTTTACAAATAAATGCCCAGCAATCACTCAAACTCCACTCGCACTATTTTTCAGGGGTAATTTTAAAAGCCTACAGACTAGAGCTTGAATGAGAGCACAGTACTGCTGTCATGGAATTTTGGACAATTCCTGGGCTGACAGATAATGCGTCAATGTGGACATCCAACACTGTAAACAGAAACCGAAAAAAAGCAAAAGTATGAAACCACAGACCAGCAACCCTAAATCCCGCTGAAACTCCCGAAAGCATCTTCGGTTCAGAACAGCTGACCTAACAGAACGCTAGCTTCATCGGCTTCGACTGCTATTTATGCAGCTGAACGTGATTCCTGACATGCTCGATCATCGAGGTAGTTGTAACTTCTGAGAGTAACTGCTTACTAGAACTGACCGATGAATCCCTGCCGAACATCTGCTGATGACAAACAGGTTATATATTCACTCATCTAACATAAAGCGAGGCTGTCGACGGGTCTGCAATTTTATACGGGAAGAAGCTGTGGATTAATTTTGACAGTCCTATCATCGACCTGAGAACCTGCATCACCTAAAAACTGTTGTCACAATGTAGAACGGAAGACTTGCAAACGGTTCTACCTTAGAAACTTGATCAACTGAGAGGTACAGTAGTATAGCCTTAGCCACCGTACTTTAAACTAGTGAACCAGTGCACTGGGTGGGAAAAGACACTCAAGTGACAATTTTATCGAGTGGGGAGGTAGGTGTCGACTCAACCAGACTGTCAATGTCTTGTTTCTCAGACAAAAAACTTGACCTATCATGGAGTGTTGCTGACTTCATGCATACGTTACCATGACAACAGCCAGGTTTGTCCAAAATTTTGCTGAGAATATTATAAGGAATTTAAAAGACGGTCCAGTGTTGGTGAACAAGTGTTTCTCTGGTATAGTTAGAAGTTGCACGTCCCTCCAAATCCAGCCTTTATGCCCAAATGGTGGTTCACGCTACGGATACTTAGACTTGCGACCTGTATGCAAGAAAACCGAACAGCTGGAATATTGGTAGCATGGGTGCATCAACTGGTAATTCATCAGGTGGCTATTGATCTGTTCGCCGAGCTTCGCAACTGATTTGTAAACTGTTCGTCACCATTCGAGGAGATATTTTCAGTAAGCTGTTAGGTTCGATACACAGACTTCAATTGTAGTGCACCCACGAAACTTAGGTACATTTTCGATCACGTGTTTTGACTAGTTCTAATTGTTGGACAGCAAGCGACAAGATTAGCTCCGTAGAAACCTCACAGTAACACAAGAGGTGAAATTGACCAGTGGGTCACAAGACATTGGACGGAGGAGCGGTTCTGTTGTTTGTGAAAGACACTGCTGTGACAATGCACTGCACTTGAATATTTTGGACATTTCTACCGTTTCTGGCGTAGACAGTTACAACTAACAAGTGCACAGATCTCAGGAAATGCAGTGCATGTTCATACTCATGAACCAAGAGCATCCGTATCTGAATTGTACTGCAGTCCGGAATTCTCATAACCCACACATTTTCGAACCGATAATGCAAGCGAAACTTCCTCTTGCCTTTCTGAATAACCTCTGAAATCACCTAGAATCGACACGAAGCCAAAAAGTCGCTTTCGTACTGACATAACGAGTGAGTGACACGCAAAAACCTCAGTAAACGTGATCTGCTCAATGAATTTGTACTACTGAATTCCTTATTCCACTTTGAGAGAACTGTGAAAAGACACGAATAATTAGGTACTAGTGTAACGCAGGTACTACTGATGAGGCATGCGAGTAGTATGCGGTTTTATCGTAACTCCGCCTCGCGTCTAATGGAAAGTGAGGTTTATTACGGAACTTGTGGAACTTATTTGCAGCGTTCGTTTAAAATTGCGTGATGGTCAATAAATATCCACGAAAGTTCAAGAAGACGCTTGGTATTGCTCAGTTTTTAAAAACTATGTGCATATGAGACGTTTAGTTTCCTGTCAAATGGTTTGTAACCGTTTAGTTGGTGTTTGCTGATAAACGACCTCGCAGCCAAGAGATTTCCTCTTTTCACTAGTATTGCTTCTATTCTCATCAGTCGTTCACGTGAAATATGCATTTATAGGTTTATTAAGCAGCAGTAACTTTGGAAAACCACATGAGTTCATTCAGAGGGAAGCGGGAGTGTTCGGAGACTAGCGCCAAGTAGACATGTTCTGAGTGAATGAATTTTTGTGCACATTAAAGCTGTTATCTTATCCTAATGAGCATTGCCACGCTGAATTCTAGCATTCGGGATATATGACTGTTTAACAGAGAGATGAATAACCATATGGGATCAGTGGAATGACCTGTGTCCTATGATCTCATGTCGTCAATGATCCTGAAGACTGAGCACTCTGAATGTTGTCTGATTCACTGCCCAGACACCCGGAATGCCAGCACTCAGTGAAGCAAAGGCGAAAAAGCTGAGCAAGCTGGTTATTGTGCGCAAAGTTACTGACTTAGGATATCAGTCTACCCTTTTTTTGCGCCAAACTCGGATTATCTCAACCTTCCTCAGAATATCTTTGTGATTTTCAAACAATTTATCATGTAACAAACGCAAAAATGTGTGTTTTATCCGGGCCACTGGTGACTGTGAAAGAAATGATAACAGCCAGTCTAGCATATCTTCCTACGGCTTTGTTGAAATTGCCTCACTTTATTTATACTGTCGTGCGCAGCTCTAAGGCGGTTTTAAACTGCCAGAATTATCATTTGGCTAGACCAGTGGTGCAGTCGTAGGCGTGCAATCAATATGAATGTTGCCACTCTATCCAAGATCAACTTTCGTGCCTAGCAGGTTCTGAGGTGATGATATGAGAATGATCTCACTTACCACTCCTGGATTAGCTTCGGAGTTTATTCTATAAATTCATAGCAGAGTAGTCATAATCGTCTAGTCCTAAGTGATGCCATTAATCGAATTTCACCACTTTCGAGGTCGCTTGTACTTCAACCCACCTCATATCATGAACTGAATTGAACGCACTTCAATTTTTCTGCGTGTAGATGTTTTCCTCATTCTTTGACTATACCCATAGAAACACCCATCCACTGAAGCATCACCGGTTGAGTGGTCAGCCCCACGCATAAATGTACATGAAAGTACAAAGAGATGCTCTGATTGCCCGTCAACACGGAGCCAAACTATCCTTCTCCGGTGAAGCAGATGGGCCTTTTATCTGAGATACTGCATTCATTTAACCATGCTGAATGACAAGATATCAAGATTTAAATAGCACAGAACCAACGTCCTGAGTATCTCATCAGTCGTAGTGCTCAAATAAGATGAATGGTTCACGTTGAACATAAATCATTTGGGGTTTTCCCAAAAACATAGCCCTACCTTGTATCAATTTTACTGAAAACTGCAGTAATTGAAGCACCTGTACATTACCAATGCATCTGCATAGGTTGATCTATCTTAAAGAAAGGTTTCAACAGGACCGACCAAAACTATCCAGTAATGCGTACGATTCTTTGTGGAAGCTAGCTTGTTTTTCCTAAATACACTGGGATATTTAAGGTCGCTGGAGGCTCCTCAGCATTCCTCTAGTGAACTTGTTCATAACGAACAAGTCTGAAACGCTCAACAGTAAATTTCGGAGCGTCTACTTCACTTCACCTGAATTGCCAAACTCAGTTAATCCTGTTATGAACTTACAGAGGTTTGAATTCGCAAAACTAATTGAATGTGATGAGTCGCATGAAGTTCATGATATCAGTTGGTGCTGCAAGGGTGAAATTCTGGTGAAGATGATGAACCTATATTTTAAAAGTTGATTTCCTAGAACAGAAATATGTTGTTGCGCATAATAACTGACATTTTCTGGACCTGTTGTCGTCACACTGTGTGAATGGCACGAAAAGAGCACCGTTATTTAATTTTTCATATTTCGTTTGCTGACTACTGTTCAGTACCAATTCCTCTGCTAATGAAAATTGAGTAGATGAACATAGCCTAAGAAAACGAGACAAATTTGAAACTATTGTTGTTATCTTGAGTCTGGCAGTCGAATGTCATGAAAGCTTCTATGGTTCCAACTTATTCTTCTAAGAAACTGTATGGGCAAGTTGCATGTCTTCTTCACAAACTGCTTCGCCAAATGATTTTAATTGTCTCGCTTTCATACGACCCATTTGTCTCATAATTTATCCACCTCGATGTTAGCTAGTGGCTAAAATAGTAAACACGCAAGGATCGGTTTTTACTCAAACAACCTTACAAAGTTATCGACTACAGATCAGTCGTAAAAGCCCTAGACTCAGTAGATAGAAAATCTTGAGTGCGTACGTTGCCATGGCAAGGTATGCTCTGACGCTCCACCACTCGATTCGCAACAAGCACGCAGAAGGTCTGAAATAACGCACGTTTTGTAGGCACGGGACGTGTTATCAATACTTAGAATCACCTAGATTTTATCGCAAGTTTGGTAAGTACTTATCGACACTACAATTCATTTTACAACGTATTTCCCTCAAACCGCCCCCCCTCCGCTCAGGTCACGTGACTGGCACTCCAGCCTATCTGAACGTTCGAATTTTTCGCCAAACGGACAAAAGTTGTCTGGTACATCATGATTATTTGGTACTGGCATCGAATACAACCAAATCGCGTTTGAAATCGCAGGCACAATTTGAACAGTTTAAAGTTGTCTACCGAATTCAAACAATACCTGCGGATGAAGTGGAACAAGATATACTGTTTGAACCATCTTTCCGTCTGGTAGTGGAAGACTGCCATCACAGTCGATTGCTTCTCATTGAACATACAAACTTCACCGCTCAACACAAACCCATCGTTCCCAAATTCCCCACCATGTCTCACGAAGAATATCTCTTAGATGAGCCTCCACGAGCGTTGTACATGCCCCTGTTTATTGCCTCTTCATGTGTCGGCATTCTTTATTTTCTGCTATTTGTCCTCCACACTGTACTACGTTCTTTTTCGGCAACCAATCGGAAATTTCTGCTAGATGTGCGCAGTGCAGAACATCATAATCAGTCCACCGCAATGACTCGTCAGATAATTCTGACCCAGCAGTCTCTGGACTTCGGGAGACGGGGTTGCATCTACCTCGGGCAAACTATTGGTGATACTCGTATCTTCCGTGAACAGCAGTCGTTATACTATAATCCAGTTATTCAACCAGCCTACAGACGACGTTATTACACATTAAGAACTTCCCGACCGACTATTTATACAACAACTGGACGGTCGATGGACAAACATCGGCGCGTTATTTTGTTTGGCTATTTAGCTTTTAGGGTTTTTTACACTTTTCTATTTACTTTTAGTGTTGCAGTCTCTTTGATATTCAGCGTACAACCGACCCTAAAGTCCCCCACAGCACCGTTTGAAGTTCAAAAGCCGCCTGTAGTAGCATTTTCCGATAATGCTCTTTCTCAGCGAGACAGTATCCCAATCTCCCAAGAAAAGCCTATTACACGCGCAATACAGCGTGTGCGTCTCTCAAAGCGTAGGCTAGTTGGTCCAATTTTGCGACTGAAGGCAGAAGCTAGATTGTTAGAATCGTACGCGGAACAAGAACTCCGCCGACAGCTAGACTATGTCAGTCGCATGAAAGATGCTTGTCAACATGCAGTTGGAGTAGAAATCACAGACGCGGCTCGGGAAATGAAGCAACTCGTGAGTGAACGATTGTCCATCATGCGTGATACGAAGCAGACACACCAGAAATATGACGAACCGGGAAAACGTCAAACAGATGTTCTGTCAATCAGCGCTTTATTAACAAAATTGACGTTTTCGGAACAGCGCCTAAAACTGGATCGATACCATGAGCAAATGGAGCAACGAATGGACTTCCGCCACACTGAAATTTATCGAAAATTCCATGAGTTTCTTGAACGTGTGCATCAGTCGGGATGGCTGCGTTACGCACAACGAATGGTTAACACTTCGGATCAGGTGAATTATGAGACATCCAGAATGTTTAACCGGCATTCTCAAACTCCTGTGGTAAATTTATCTTTTGATCAAACTCGATGGATCAGTAGCCTACAAGGCCATTATACGAGTGCACAACGAAGTTCTGGTTTGGAAGAGAAACAGGTCAAACTGATGGCTTTCATGGGTTTTCATCAGGCCGAATCGGTTCACTTGATTCCAATGCAACTGTTAAATGAGTAAGTCAAAAAAGTTACCTGGTCTTTTACAATATTTAAGCCTTTTGCAGCTCTTTTTCCTCATGAGTATTTGAAAGTTTGACAATTAAGTCAGAAATGTTTCAAAAGAAAATGCAGTGCCGCATTTCCTCTTTTTAAATTACGAGCCAAAAATACGAGGATAGTGGGGCAAATTATTTGGACGATTGGGTACGACATTTAATATTCACTAACCGACCAAACAAACTGCTCCCAATATGTATCGATCGGCAAGCACGTGTTTCCGGCGGGTTGTGCATGAATGCAGATTTAACCCTAGCTAGACGGCTGGGCCAAGACATTTAGAATGTTGTCCCTTCTCCGCACTTTATCAGTATTACAATTGGCCCTTCCGGGGAAAAGTCACCACTCAAGGAATCACGTAATAATAATGTCACGGGTTCGAATCTGCCCAGATATTTGTGAGATGAACGCTGCCAATGAGTTCCAGCCAGGACATAACCGTTATACAGTGTTGTTGAGCATTTTCACAAAATTCTCCTTTATTTAGAAGGTGACACTCCAACGGAGAGCTTCAAAACTCCGTAACCATCAGAAAAGTGCCACCGTTGTCTTGAGTTAAGAACTCGGGTTGGTTATGTAAGTATTTTGAACATTCCGTCTGCGGATGGCTTGTTCAGCTCGTTTCGTCAAAAATAACTCCGAGCCATTTTCATGCTCTGCAACACCATAGCGACTGGAAAGTTCATTCGATATTCGTATTCTACTTGGTGCGCCATTTTGGCGTCTTCGATGCACCTTCCGCGGATGCAAGGCTCACAATCATACTAGAAGTTCAGTTGGGTCAGTATTCAAGATATCGATGTTTTTATCGAAGAATAGTGTTGGAAGACTGATCAGGATTTTTGAACAGCATCTCACTGTCCAACTGTCGCCTTTTAGCAGATTCTGGATGTCCCTCTCATAAAGTATGAAGTTCGAAACATAATATATCTCACGAGTTGCATCCACACAGTTATATTAGAGCGACGGATAGAAATAATACACAGATGGCCCTGGTCCAGTGGGTGTAAGAGAGCAGTTGTGCTACAGGTCTAGATAACATAGAAACAGAACAGAAGTTACTTTAACAAGCTTGTTCACGCACGCATGAGTTTCAATCTCAACGAGATTCAACATTATGTCTAGACCATTGCTTTCAGGAAATTGGCATTACGCATTAAGCTTATGTTTTGATTTAACAGAGGTATATAGCATTGATTATCACCTTCGTGAGGAGTTCACTGAACCACCGAATGTAGTTTGAGGACAAAAAATCACCACAGCAGCCTGCTCAAGTAAACCGGACAGGTCAGACGATCACAAAAATGATAATCTACTAGCTGTACTGGGGGGACGTGCTCTTACATGTGGCTCAACCGCGGAAATAATGGGGCATGATGTCGGGACTTAGAGTAATTGATGGATAACACTGACACCAAATTGTTCAATGAATTGCTAACAATTACCCTAACGTCGGCTGGTTACTGTCAGCAGCCGATCCTATTCATTAGAGCTTACATCGAATCCACAGGCTCATCCGTAGCGTTACATCCTGCTTCGTGCAAACACTTTGTGTTACCATAACTACGCACACGCGTTCAGTGGTTACGGACAAATCCGTATCGGATGCCAGCCATAGAACTGATGTATACACACTTTAGGGGAGAGTCCCCAATACAAGCCTTTTTCTACGGATTCTTGGACAGACTTTTGCTTTTTCTACCAAAATCTAGATCCTGTCCTGAAAGTGCAGTCAACTTCTGATGAAAGGCTATGATATAGTGCATAGCTGATGTGCACTTGCTTGCAACTTACATCTACAGGAAGATCCTGAAGGAAGAAGCTGTAAAATATAGCACTCGGCTATTTAACAGCAGTGTGACTGACTTGTACAGGATATAGTGTCACTCGAACCTTATTGACGCAGTTTTCATAGTGTGATCTGCTGTTTTCTGCCCTGTCGAGTTATTATTAGCAAAACGAAGACCATGGCGTCCTGTCCTGGAGTTAATACAAATGTCTCGTACCTTTGCTTCGTGATTTGGAAAAGTGCAGCAGTGAACAGCCAAACCGATTCTGTTCGTCTGTGTATAATCTCGTAGACATTAAGCTGTGATATCATCAGAAGACAAGAACCAGTCAACCGCAACAGATGCCAACACATTTATATGGTGTGGCTTTGGAACAATTTATAGATTGTAGTTTTCATAATATTTGGTTCCGTTGTTTTGGTGACTTTTGTGTAGGAATCAAGTATTTATCGTGAATGCGGCTCCACTGTTTGGATTTACAGTAGCTCTACCAGTTACGCCATGCCCAAGCCTACTACATCTCTATAAAATTAGACATCGCCTGAGACAATAACGATTTATCAGTTTTGCCTTTGGTTTCCAGTGGACGCATACATAGGCCATCAATGGCGTTTTTGACAGTTCTACGCACGACCTCTTTTCTGTCGCTCTGCTGTCCTCATCAGTTTGTGCAGCTGCTGGAGGTACCCCCTAAACTAAGGACCGTTTAGCGCTGGGTTCCAGCTTCTTACACAATTTTTTATGTTGCTTCGTGATTATGTCCTATTTATGCTGCTGAGCATACCTTATGAGAAGCAAATTTAGGGGTGACGTTCCTTCCGACTCAGTCTCTGCTAAAATAAAGCCACAATGAAGTGTCCGGAAGGCCAGTGCGATTATCTTCATCATCATCATCATCAATATTTTTGTGCGTAATGCTGCACCAGTAGTTGATCCTGGTTCTAGACTGCTGTAAAGCCATGACGGAAGATCTTAGGCAAGAGTCTGAAGGAACAGGGTGGTTGAGGGCTTTTTTCAACAACCGGTGTGTCCCTGAGAAAATTGGTTGAGTGTAAAACGACTGAGATCATTATACCTTAATGTCGTGCTACATTAAGACGTCATTTGTGGAATTACCCATTATCGTTCGCGAACCGCATACAAAACAAGCCAGGTTAACTTTTGGCTAAACGGTGCAGCCTCCGAATGAAAACCTGATCACCAGTGGACTAGCCAGCATATAATATTCTATTGTGTTAAAGACCATTTGCGAGGAAAACCACGTAGGTCCCGTACATTGGGGGTAAAGCTTCTGCTGGTTGCGGAGTGATGATGCACCGCCACGTCAAACCCTGTTCGTCGCAGGCCTATCGCTAACTAGGATCTGGTGTAGATGCTCGTGGGTCGTATGTATTCTGTGTCAACCATCTTAACCAGAAGCGACTATGACTAACCAACTGGGGATCATTTAAGGCGCATTTAACTGTGGATATGTTTAAGCCAACTTGCACCTGCTTCCCCACAAGGTGAGCAGTAATGAAATACATGAAATACTTGAAGCCTTCGAATCGAAGTGGCTAAGTCCCAATGCACTACTTTTAGATCGTGGTCACACTGTGTCCTGGGTGTGGCCTGTCGATTTTGGTGATTTTTGTGATGTTAAGGATGACGCACGATAGTATCCGTGGGTTTATGAACCCTGCCTTGACATCATTCGTCTCAGTACAGTCGTGGTTTACACAGCTGTCTGGATGTGCAAACAAGCCTTTAAAAAGCTGCTCATCCCAAATTTTCATGGATAAAAAGTCATGAGATATACCGAAGTAAAACACACTACCTAGAATATTTGTAGCACACACCAAGGCAGGAATCCAACTACATTTAGGATAATTATCCATGTTTGTCGAATAACACAACGATAAAGTCAAAATAGACTGGTCCCTCTTTAGATCCCTCGTCAAGGGTACCTTCTATGGAGACGTCAGCGGTAAAACTGAAAAAGACAGGAGAAATGGCTACCAAGACGTGTGCTTACTCCTACGAGTCGTGACCTTAAGCAGGTGATGGTCTCATCTTGAGAACTTCTTTAAGCCCGGTGTCTTCGCGCACTTTTATGAACTTGTAGAATTCATACTTATCTTATTGGAGGTTCACTCACGACAGTAAGCGAATGCTGGTCATTTTCACTCACATGTAAGTGACCCCTAATTCGGGAATTCTAACCTACCTATCACGCTTTCCATTACCTGAATTGTGGGTTTCTCCTATCGGTTGTATGGAACTTTGACTCACGGGAAATGTTGATACTATGGTACTCAACGGTAGGACTACTAATACCACTAATACCGGCACGGTCCTCTTTTCATGTCTCCGATTCTCGGTACACTACGAGCCACTGTACTGCAAAATGCATTTTGCCACAAACTTTTCGAACCCCACATTACACGGTTAACTACTTTATTCAAGTTCACTAGATTTTGTGAGGATTAAACACCAGACTGCTGATAACGAAAAATATTAGCACCCTTCTGTTGGATCTTGGGGACGCGTTTTACTTTAAAATGTAGGGTTAAAATTGAAGGACCAGTAACTTAAGTGTTCAGACGTGATTAAGAGATACTCAGTAGATTTGCATCCCCAGACCTTTACGCTGGCGTAGTTTTGGAAAAAATAACAATGCAACTGAGAAGAACTCAGACGGCCGGACTACAATACAGTAAAGCAGAAAGTGCAGTGAACACGTGCATTTTTGCTTTGGGGCTAGAAATATCAGGTACTTGTTTAACATGGTTGATAGTAATGTTCGTTGTTGAGGTTCCCTATACTGAATTTTGAGTCAAGTGTAGACTACACGATCCCAAATATCAAAAGGAAGAATTCGATTCGAAAGTCTGCGGCGTTATTTACATACGCTATTTACATACGTTCGGGGTGTCAACAAATATGCAGGTCTGTCACTGACCGGCACAGAGCGTAGTAAAAGTACCGCGTAGCAGATAAAGGCGAGCGGAATGGATTGCTTCGTTTCTTCGGGATTCTGATTTGAAGTGCGGTCACACGGAAATCACGACGGGACAAGTCACAGCAGGCCCAGCAGACGGAGCGCAAAAACCAATGTGTCAATAGGTCAGTGACACACGCACACATACTAGTATGTCTATGTTGGACGGGGCAGTCTTTGCGGTAAGGTAAACGGCTGACACGAAGGTCGTGACACAGTGGAACAAGTGGAGGTCAATAGGCACAAGGGCAGAGTAACCAAATGAATTGGTAAATCATCATTATATCAAGTTAGATTCAATATTTGGCGACTGATGTTTATATACGTTGCTAGAGCCTGCCGTCTAGTAGTTCCTCCTACAGGAGAGCGAAACTGCGCGATTTCAAATTTACTTGCACTTCGAGAGAAAAGTCACCTGTCAAGAAACGCGCTCCTAAGAAGAGTACAGCCCACTGTTTTTATACAAAATTATCTGCAAAATGCGTGCCACCATATTACAAAAGAGAACATGGTTCGCCTATTCCGGAGCTAGATAATGGAAGTGCAACTGGTTGTGGTAAATATTCCGTTGGGTGCTACGCACATCTTGAACACTGGTAAATCCGTACGATGAGCACACATCGTCTGTCAGGTTTCTTCCACTCAACGTAGTAACCGATCGCTGCCAATCAACCACCTTTGCGTTTCTTCGGCTAAAGTAAGTCGACGTCGAACGATGAAAACTCTACCTCACTTCCAAGTCTAGGTCGGTGATCAGCCTAATAGCCGACGCTCGAGAGCTCACGCAACCCAACTGACTGAGTTTTTGATCTCACTCTCGACAAACACCTGGATGCTGTTTTAGCTCAAAGGACCCAAAAGTGAGTCTTCTCAATAGACAAAGAGTTTAGGGAACAGTCGCCTGGAAATTAGCAGGTAGTTTTAGTATCAATGAACTCCGTGTGTTCTTTATTAGAAAAACACTAAAACACCGCGGATCATTCTGTGATAAAGCTTTCCTGGTAAAAACATCGCCACATGCCGGCAGCTAAAAATCTTTCGTAAATTCATTAATTTCATTAAATAAAGTCAGTTAGACAAAAAGCTACAGGTTTACTCTTTAAAATTTTCTCCTGCCGTTCTGTCACATCTGAAAGTTGGGAAAACTCAATTTGCCTTCCCTCTTTTAGACTAAAACGGACTTTTCTCACTAATCAATACCAACCGGAACCGCCTATTCCCTCCAAACAACATGAAGGGCGTGCGATGGACGACGAGAGGACAGGCGTGAAATTGGACCGCGTGACCCGGCGATTTGTTGCTGAGCCGGTCGTCGAACGTACCTTTTTCAGTAACAGTGACTCTGATTTTATTGAAGTGGATGATGGTTTAACAAGCTCACTTCGGATGACGGTAGTTGCGGATAATAGTCCTCGCAAGTCTGCTGATCAATATGACTCGAACACGTTTGAAAATCGGACGCTTCAGTTTAACAAGCATGAGACAAAACTCACTGCATTCTCTCTCACTGAAATTCGTCTCGTTCTCTTGGCCATAGATTGTCTAATTATCGCCTACAGATTTTATCACACTTACCTGATTCTTCGTCAGATTTGGTTTGGACAAAAAATGTTCATCGATGCCTCAAGTGTCGTTAGTTTTCCATCATCTTCCTTCACATTGCCCAAAAACGTACATCCATTCCACGAATTAAGGACACCGAATTTAAAATTCCGATCAAACAGATTGTCGCTTGGTGAAAATGAAGCGGATAAGAGACGCAGGAAGTTCGTTTTAGGAAACTGTACACCAGTCTCGGAAAGGAAGGAAGCTCTTTCTACCGCTGCGCTTCTGGACGAGTTTTCAGTCGGAGCAAATCGATACGAGTGTCTGCACAAAAATACGGAAAATGAAGTAAGCTTTGTATTGTCTATTCACCAGTAAACTGTTGCCAGAAAACCATCCGAAATCAAACGTAGTTTACTTAGCTTCAATATAACGTGAACTGTAGAGTGAAATTTTTTCCGGGCTATGTTCCACCTTAGTGGTTTTCTAAATCATACAGTATCCGCATAAAAGACTTTGGAAAAATTTGAAGTAGGTAGGATGACTGATGCTGTTAGCCCCAAACACTATGTAAAATGTGCAATCACCTTGTTGTAAACTAATGAATGCCAGACTAGCTGTCTCTGACCAAGGTAGATGAACGAAATTGATAGGCATATCCTTTACATCCACAGACATAAAGGATGCTCCAACTATTTCACCTCAAATCGTATCGACTGCTGCTGATGCTTATCACATAATCGTCGAAATTGGCGGGGAACAAGATGGAATTTGAGCCACGTCGTGACTCTATACCGAATAGGTAATCGATCCTTACCGACCGATCTTTGAAGCTGCATTCGGTGGGACCACAGGCAGCTTATTTAAATATGCGATGAAGTACGGGAGACTGAGAAGTTAAATTGTAGATTTCTAAAGACTCAAGGTTGCGTTATTACCGAGAGGAAATTCAACAAAACATGCCAGGGAGATAACTCAGGAAGAAAAAAACGGGTTAACGAAAACCTTAAAAAGTAGATGGAATTTCAAAGCTACCTTATTTCAAAACAAGGAAACAACTTCAGGCCTAACCGGGTGAAACTTAGAAGACACCGCCAATGAGATCTAGCAGGCACTTCGTAGGTGACAAGGATTTGATGTTTTCCTGTCACTGCACAAGAAAACTGGGGCCATTGCATGCACTACCCACGTCAGTCTGACAGCCACTAACTAAAAGGACGTCTACTTCAAAAAAAGTCAAACGTAATCTAACCCACAACCCACTGCGCTCAATGAAAATAGTAAATCCCTCTGAAAGGAATACGTGCAGCACCAAAGAGCAGTGGACCTTCCTTTTGGAAATTCAATCTGAAATGGACTGTGTTTTGGATAATGGATGGGTCGAAAGCGCTCTCCAATCTACCCAGGTTTGTTTGCCAACTTCGTCAAAGCTTGCTCAGGCGTTTCACATACAGTCACTTCGTGATTTTTTGGAAATATGCAGCGCGGACATGTGCAAGCAACAAGTGGGCTCGTTTCCTGTTCCAAGTATAAGTTTTCATTGATGAGTACTAATTGCCTGAGATTTTTCCGAAGGAACAATCACATGCGCTTGGAAGTGGGTAATCTTTACGAAAACACAAAGTGCAACACTAAAACTTTCCTCGCCTCCATCTATTTATTTGCCCTTGATCTGCTGACAAGTGCTAACCCCAAATGATACCGCTTGTACGGGTAAATATAGGCCACCGAAATCGGAAACGTCCGTAGTCGCAGGTGTTTGGTTGATGCTGATATTCCGATTAATAGAACGGGGATTTTTATGCTCCTGGCGAGGTTTTCTATGGACGAGGGACGAATCAACAGTACAACTTAGTTTTTGATGCAATGCCTTGTTTCCTCGCATATGCCTAAGGCCCAGCAGTAGAGATTTGGACAAGAGGATATCGTTTTCTTGTGTGTGTGTGTGTGTGTGTGTGTGTGTGGAGCAGTTTTACCAAGCATACAGAAAAAAGTTTTACTTAATGAATACTCTACACATTCATGAAGTGGACGAGAGATTAACCTTAAGCCGTTCGGTTGAGGACAGTTCCTTGGAAAATTGCCTATTGTGCAGCACCATAAAGATCCGCTGGGATTTTTCCATTGCCCGGATTTATATGTCCACAGTCATGAACAACTTCGCGCTGAAGTTACCGAATTTCGATAAGCGGTCTTACTCACACCAGAAAGGGAGAGTGACGGTCATTTGCCCTCTGTGATATCCACAATTCACTGTGAAGGTGTATCTATCAATGCTCAGTTAACAAGAAGTATCACTATCCGGTCAACGGTCCTATTTTCACGCTGTATAGAATTTGTCTTATCAGGGCTACTTATACAGCTTTGTATTCTTGTGTAACAAAGCTACCCTGACTTTACCTAATGAGTAAGCCAGCTACCAGTTTCTGGCGATATAGTGAGAAAACAACCGGGTAAAACACGTCCGTATGAGGTCGGTATCTGTGTCATCTGTAGCTTTTTAACCGTTCTAATTTTATTGACTTTAAACCTGCTGTGCGCAGTATTGTTTCAGAAAAAGCAGTGAACGGGAAATCGTTATGTTACCCTCCATTCACTCGTTGATTTACTCGACAAGAGTACTTCACTCCTACTTAATCAACATGGCGGCATCAAGTCGATACGGGATTTAAATATCATTAATTAGGACGTCTCATTCTAGACTTTCGTTGCTAATGTTTGCGCACTATATGTAGTTTAATCCAATTTATCAGCGATACACCATGTAACATGGGTGCATTGGTTCCAGCTGCTACAGTTTCAGTCACCGGAAAGTGGGGGAGCGTGGAAGAAACAGCCAAGCATTAGGGGCGATGGCATGTTCAGTTAGTTCGGAGACTTGGTAGCTACATATTGGAGGCGATAGTTTTCCTACGTGAGTGTCACTGACTGCGCAATTCGGTCATTCCTCCCAGTGTCGCTAACCACTGATGAGTTGAGTTCCAGGGTCCCCATCCAGGGAGGCAGCAGCTGTCAACCAGACTCAGTTTGCTGACCAGTGTTTTCATACCTCGTTGCCAGGTTATAGGCTGCTCACCTCTCAGTCGCTACCACCCAGCCCAGGACTTGGCAAAAAGAGCTCTACGAGGCAGACAGTCCTCTGGCATGCGGAGTATATGTCCCAAACATAATAACCCATGAAGCGTGAGTAACTCATCTAGCTTGAAGGTTACATGGATGGGTCCTAAAACCGTCTGGTGTACCTCAGCATTCGTAACCTGGAGAAAGAGTTATTTAGGTTATTTGGGATGATTTGCACGTCTTAAGGATCTGAATATCTCAATACCTTTCGCATACTTGACATCTTGGAGAGCAAGTTTCGGGAAAATTTCGACCCCAGAGGTTTCAGAGATATGCAGAGAGCTTCCGAGCAGCACATTAGTAGCTAAGGTGAAAGCGAAACACTAAAGGTGGCAGCTTAACCTCTCTAGCAATTGATAAAATGAAAGTATTGTTCGGAAGCCTGCGGGCTACTTCGAGATGTCTTTGTGAGTTCGCTGTGGATTTCGGGAAATCTATCCATACTAGCTATAACTAGAGCATTTTCGCGTTCAACATATTCTTATCATATCTGGTACAGTTCATCCCGATCAAACGTGGTCAGAATTTGTGTGCATACATATACTTTGTGCAAGCTTGTCACCAACCCATTGTCCCCATGCCACTGGACGAACTGTTCGAGGTGACTCAGCTTTGCCGTCCATGTAGAATGACTGTCATGTGAACACAAGACCGAATATTTTGCCACTATCAAACTGTACATGTGTCGACCTTGCTTCCCCTTTGGTATATAGTCTGTGTTGACGCGGGGTAAATATTGTAGAAGCAGTTTGTCCATTTTGGTCGTTTTTCCTGCATGAAAGTGTTGTGAACAGTTAATAAACCGAATCACACAAAAATAATGTAGCTGATGAGATCAGTGGACGAATTTAATGTCGCGTTTGCTAATTTGAGGCACCTGTGGCCGTAGAGCGGCATATCAGCTAATCTCAATGGACGTGTGTATCAGACAACAGTACGGCTGTTTGGTTGTTCGGCTGTAAGACGTAGCCGGTTTGAACAGTGGAACCAAGAAGTCGGGAAGTTTCCGACAACCGTTGTCTCAGAACCAAAGCTCTGTGGGCTGATTTCGGTGAATCAGCAACGAGGCAATTAGCAAACGAGTGTTCGTTCGTGCAACACGGACTTCCATCGAATAATATGTCCAGCACCACAAACGACGGTGGTTAGGCCATACATTACGCATGCCGAATAGTATACCGAAGGGTATTGTTCTCCGTGCTCAATTCATAGGGACGCGAGCGGAGAGGTTGTCAACCTCTGACTTGACAGAGGTTGACAGAAATAAAGTAGATTACGAAGATTCTGGGTACTCTTGGTGGGATCATCCTTCTGGGATGTGGTCGCGTGTTTCCCCCTGTGCATGGTTGCAAGTTATGGCTGCTAATCAATGTCGCTGGTGTTTTTTTATCTTAATGAGTGTCTCGAGGTGTAGGCATCTCGGACTGCTTCTAGCAGGAGAGCACCAGGTCCCATCAGCTTCCACTTTATTCTTTACTTCATATTGCATTCATATAAATCACCGCTGTACGGCAGTGAACGATAAGCGTTGGACATTGATGTTACGTTGTCACCGGTGATGGGGATGTAAAGTTTAAATAGTGAAAACAAGCGATATAATAGCAGGTTATATCAATCGATGTCTGATTTTCAAAAAAAGATGTTGAGAGAAAGGGGATGTTTTCTACTCATGCCAACGGTCTGTCTATGATCACATTGATTGCCCGAGTGAGATGGCTGGGGAGAGTTTGATTCGTGATTCCCGGAACAAAGTGAAAGTTTTCAGAACTGTTTCTAAACTGACCTGTGGACGTATTCCACTTGTATTTTCATTCCTGACTAAGACATATGTTAACATTGTTTCACTTTGAAGTACTGCACTGTACAGTATTCACAGTGTAAGATATAGCACAACCAGTACTATACAAAAAACAGTTTTGAGGTAAACGTCCTTATATTCAATGTGGACCCAACTCTTTTGAAATTTTGTTCCTGACGGTCCTACAAATAAGTAGAAATGGGACAAAGTTTCAAAAACCTAGTTGATTCATGTGATTTTTTAGGAATAGCCGGCATGATGGAGATTATCCACAGGATCGAAAATCAAAAAATGCTGTGCAATCAAGTACTGATATTTGTTTCTCAAAAAAACACGTTTCTTGGTTTCTTCACGAGACAAAATGGTGTGGTTTGTTCTCAAAAAACAGGAATGAAACAAACATATGTCGTTGTCTTTGGTATCGCAAAACAGATACAAGACATTTACTCAGTCCAGACCTGCAAATCCAACGCGATGCTACCCCATCCACATCTGCTTATCGTAAATAAAGCTCATTTAACAACCACATTAAGGAGCTAATCACTGAAAAATGGGTTTTCGTGATTAGACAAGTTGGATTACGGTGGGTATCGTAGATACAATATTGTTTCTTATTCGTCATTGTAATCCTCAATGTTTTCCAACTCTTTCACACTCTAAGCATTTTCACAGCCCACCATAATTACGTTCTATGAAGCCAGTTTACATATCAGTTTGTTTAGAAGCTGGAATGGGGCTTCAACAAATCAGGCCGAAAATTCCTCAAATGAATGGAAGGAACGCGCTTAGGAGTTCCGGGCCAAACTGGGTTCGGATCTTGTTAAACCCACTGTTTACTTTGTGGTGTATAGTATGGAAAGCTTAAAGTCAAACCACAGCGTAGTGGAATAAGACATTACGATCCGACTTTTCGGTGGGTTCACGTAGCCTTTTTCGAGGAATTTTTCATTCAGTTGGGCATGAGTCAAGTGTATCGTCATTCGGGTCAGCTATCATGTCTTCTGATTGATGTGTCCCTGAAATCAGTTGACAGTTGACCAAATGATAGTAGAAATCCTTGAAAAAGGTTGTGTACGTCAACCGAAAAGTCGTATCATAACATCATATTCCACTCTACTCCGCTCTGGCTTCAAACTTTCCATTAAAAAAACGCGCATTTTAACCCTCTCGCTTTTCGGGGACATCACTTTACTAGTAATTAATGTTCTCAAGAATATGCGAGAATTTCAGCGTAAAAGCACTGAACCAACCTAAATAATGAGTCATATTGTGGTGAGTCATATTGTGGTCGCATACTGAGTGCCTGCCAGATTTTACTGGTGTCTGCTATATCATAGTCGTCCATGGTGTGGAAGTCTATGGGAAGCCTTGAAGATGCAACTCTCAAAAACAAATTTATTAAGCCCTGGAAGTATAAACTACGTGAATAAGTGAAAATATCACGTATTTTTATGCGTTACACTGACGATCCTTAAACCTTTAACCAGACTGCAATTTCGTAGATGTGCTTCGCTCCTTCTTTCAACCTGACCTCTTAACCTGACCCAGTATTCTCCGGCCTTTTTACAAATAACCTGAGACCCAATCCCTCAAAATGTGTTAAGATAGCATTTTCAGGTTTCCTTATTGTATTTTCTGAGATGGAAGACCCCGCAGAATATCTCAACAATTGGAAGCATAGGCTTCTCATATTTAACGAACTCAACCTAAGAACACTTTACCTTTCCACCACTTCAGTCCGTGACGTTCCCTGCCCTCTTTTCAATTATAAAGCTACGTTGCTTCAGTTTATCCCAGAATTGTATGCGTGACTTTGCTTACTCGGTTGCATTTGCCGATCTACACAGGATGGATCTTCGTCTCTTCAAACGAGGCCTGAAGCCCATTTCACAGGGAAATCCTATCTCCCTAGCTCTGTTTGTACATCGTCTCTAAAATGCGCTCTTCTCTGAATTTTCACACTTTTTTCACATGGATTCAATGAAAGGTTGCATTATATCTGATCAGATCTCTTATTAGCAAGGTCTTGCATTAAAGTAGGAATGGTTTTGGGATTGTACAAGCCCATACTTTCTTGTATAAAGATTCACTTTTTTTCGTTTATAGCTTGAAACCTTACTAAACCAGAAAGACCGAAGCCTCAGTTTAAGACCCCATTTTCCACTTCGTTTTGGGATTATTTACTTTGACCTTCTTTATGTAAAGATCACGCTAAATCCTGTCAAGAATAACAGATTTATTAGGCGTATCTATCCAAATATTCAAAAAAGATGTCTGTAGCAGGATGAAAGAGGTGGGATTCGGCCAGAGAGGTCCACAGATGTGGTAAAAATGTTTTCAAGAAGTGCCCATCGTATTTTTGGTCCTTCTGTTATAGTAACCCTGCAAGTCAATCCCAGTCTTGGGTGACGCTCAGAACTGTGTATGGTGCTTATGGTGCAGCCTCATTCGCCACTATGGATATCGAGGAACGTTTTCTTTCCAGTTCATCTGTTGTTCTCACAAGCATACTCAGTTCCGCTGCAGAACGTCATTTCATTTCATTGGTTTACATCCTGTGTTAAGTCAGAATTAATTTCTAACGCTCCCGAGTTAACCCCGAACAAACACAAAATGACATGCCCATCCTTGTTTAGCGGAGAAATCTGAAGTAGGACGCTGGCTTGTTGCCAAATTAAACCTCTACACATCCTCGCTTGAACCAAAAAGATGCACGCACTACATGATCTGTTGCTTTTTCAGGCTATTCTCCCATGTTCTCCTCGTTACTCAGAGTCCTGAGACCGTGTTTTGTTTGCTCCGTCTCAGTAATTTCGAGTTTTGCTTTTTACATCCGATAGATCATCGGTGTCTAGAGTACAATTCAACTGTATCCCAGCCTGCGTGTCACAGAAAGCAAGCCGTTTGTGTGCCACTCGGCGGTGTTCTAAGTAAGGTCAACCTCGGTCCTTACTTCAGGTAGTCAGTCAATCAAGCAGCTTTATTACCTAAAGTACGTAGTGGCGCATGGGATCCCTGTAAGTCACTGCAGTGCACGGTTGATAAGACTGTCTGCAGTGAATGCCTTCCTAACTGACTATGAACTTCCCTCTCTCTGTAGGATATATCCAGGGAAGAGGTGCCACTTTTCAGTTGATCAAATCGAATACCCTCATTTACACGTTGGTTATGTTGTGCAAGCTCCACCCTTAGAATAGCATACCATATGGACAGTGACAAAACTGTTTATGCACAGAGGATAACAAGAGCGAAACCATGCTGTAGATGAGGGAAACACTTCGCAAAGGCAGACACCTATGTATTAGTGATGCACTGGAAATAAGGATTAGACTCATTATTGTAACCTGTTTTACAAAGGTCAGTGTCGTAATTTTTGCTCATCATGGTACTGATTTTGCTTTGATCTAGTACAAATCTGTGTTTACAGTTTACAGTGAGGCTAATGAATAGGTCTCACTATTCGGCGCGGTGTGTGAGACCTCAGCAAGTAGATTGGTAAACGTTACATACTTATAATCAAAATTACCATATTGGTAAATTCCAATTTACTTATCAGCAGAAAGATTTTTTGGGTCTTTAAAAGCTTCTGACATCAGCGAGCCTTACTTGAAAATGCACTAATCCAAAATTTCCTACTCATGTTCATTTTCATGGTAACGAAGGAATATTTGAGTCCCGTTTTGAGCAGATGATGAGCAACAAACTCCAACATCAGACACATACATTCCATAAAACACAGAAGGTTGCATTAAAAAGGGTTTTGAGCTGAAGAGTGTTCAACATCTAGTCAAAGCTGACCAGAAACACTACGAAAAGCCCCAGTTTCCTTTAGTAGGTCTGGTTGCCAACTCGGCAGGGTTGACTGAATTTACAAGGAATACCCTGCGTCATATCTTGGACAGTTCAACTTAAAAATGGGTCTTAAACAACAGGAGAGAAAATTTCATGGCATTTTGAGTGGGGTTTGCTGGGTTCGGGAACACAGATTTCAACTCCTGGACCTTTTTATTCCCTTGAAGTTTCGAAACACACTACATTCTACCTACTCGAACGCTTTGCAACCAGCGTTAATAATAAATTCAATCAATCAACAAATCACCGTAGTGTTATCGGCTTACTTCCAAACAATTTCACATTACTAGAAAGTGTTTCCAACTGCATTATCGGCCGGGCTGAACAGGTACACACTACCAAGGAGAAAAAGATCTAACGAGAAGCTGAAAGCAATAGAGATAAAGATTCATGACATTTTTTATCCATTCGGTGTCAAAATGCCTTTGGCTGTGAGTATGTTCCACTCAGTGACGAGTTATCGGCTGTTTTATACACCGTTATGCAGAGGTATGTAGAAGCTCAGCCGAGTTCCGGAAAGCAATGAATGCCAACGGAAACAATTCTTAGTGAAGAATCTTTCATTGACTGGTCTTCCACACACATGAGCAACAAACGAACTTTTCCAAACAACCGCCAAAAACCCTTTTCACTTGGTCAGCGTTGGACACTGAGCGGGGAAAGCCTGCCTATCCGAATTGTGCAAGGCGACTTGATTTAAAAGTGGGAACCAATTTAACTGCATGTAGTGGGCGTTTCTAAATTTAGGGTGGTGAGAAAAATTTCACCCTATTTCTTTTTAGGAAACGAAAAAATTAGAATTCACATCAATGAAATGTTACATTCACATTAATCTCGTTTGAACCATCAACCTTTTATCTTGTCAAATTATATTCGTTAACCCACACAAGAAGGTGGAGTCAGCTGATATATTTATAACTCCCAGTGGGGCTCATCAGCCATATATACCTTCGACTGTGACGGAATTTTAAATCTGGGCATTTGGTAAACGGTTCAGCCGATGAAAACCACAAGAAGTCATTGAAACTTCGTTTGGGACGTTGAATAAGCTGATCACTCCGCTCAAGCATCAACCGCTTTCATCTTTTAAGCGTGTGACACATCAGGTGGGTACATTGTGCGTTAGTCTAATTCATATTTTCCAGGTTTAACCTTCGATAGGGTCAAAGTTATGCACTGCTAATGAGCTCTAAAAAGTACTAAACTCGACTCCGGTCCTTCATCTATTTGATACGGACTAACACGAATAATTTAGTCAGGAGGGGAAGAGGAATACACTAACAAGAGTGATGTGGAAAAAAATTCTACAGTTCCCACGGCCACCTTCAAGTAATAAAACACTGCTCGATTTTGGAATGCAAGTAGTAATTGAAAATTGCCTTGGTTGTTTCTCGCGTTTCTGAGTAAAAACCTCTTCACCCCCACCATGATGTTTTTACGGCGGATGTGGGGAGTCCTTCATAACCTGGACCCTTGCGAGTATTACATATCTAGACTTTTAACCTCTAAATTGGTTTTAAGGTCTGAAAAAGACAAGGACACTTGGAAACCATAATTAACCATTTTGAGCAAGGTCAGTTCTTATCTCTTGGAAAATCTGGATTTTAGCTGATACTGCACTATCATTTTCTGGAATCAAGTACGTTACAGAATGATTAAGAATAAAGTAAAGTAGTATGCGATTTTTCATTCCTCCTGTAAAATGGCTAAACTTTGGAAAAATGGGCTTTTTTTCTGACCATCGTTGGGCAGATTACCGCTTCAGTGTAATCTTGAAACATGCTGACTCGTTTATTCCTTGTAACAAGACGTTTGGCCGAACCCATTCAAAAATAGCTTGAGACCAAATGCTTGAACTCAAACGCCGGAATTTACGCACGCACGGCTGAACAAGTACGTGCTGAATTTCAGTCGAATACCCACAGTTACACGATTATTCTGTCGCGCATAAATGGTCGACCGAGATCGTGTGGAATTCGACAGACACTTGAAAACCTATTCAACTTGTTGACCTGCATCTTGTTCGTATGCTTGTCTGAAACTGCGTCTTTCTCCCCTTCCCCTCATTCTCTTATTTCTTTTTCCGTCCGTAACTGAGATAATAGTTGTTTTGGCCATAAAACTTTCACTAATCTTATTGACGGAAACTGTGATGAACTTCCTCTGCTCAACAAAGGATCCGAGTGCAAATGCTTTGCAAATGTATCCACGGGTGAGTTTTTCTTCAGTTTATTCCTTTTCTCAAAATCTACAGATAGTAGAAAATATTATCTGGTTCTTGATTTTAAAAAGCGAAGCTACCTGTAAGTCTTATCTCTTTCCGAACAGACTGCATATTAACAATGCGAGGAAATTAAATATTCTCGGTATATTTTGCTTTCAAGCACCGATATCAGTGCGTGCACCAGAACAGGTGTCACTGTGTTGTACAGACACCCCGCGAATTGTGCTCACAAACATTAAGTCCTATATTCTTACTAAGGCTGTCTGTGGGGTGTTTTTCCTGACCAGGTACTAGTTATATGGTTCAGCGCATTCACTCTATTCCCTGGTGATTAGACACATTACGAATAACAGTTAGGCTCCGCATAATGATTGTTTATTCTCTGGCATTGTAACTTGCTTTAGTTTGCTCTCTTTTTAAATTCGCCCTCTCTTTTTGAATTTGCAACTCCATTTCGATGCTAAGCAAACCGACTCAATTGGATAACCTGCCACTATGCTTACCCAATACATATAATTAATATCTGTAGCAATCGAAACAGAGTATAGAACCCCAGAAGTCCACTTCAAGACGTTACTTAGATTGATCTTAAACATTATTAAAATCGTGATTTACGACTTCTCGTTTAATGATTTTTTAGAAATGCAGCAGATGTTTGCTGGGGTAGCCCCGTAAATGTGTAAGCAGCGCATCAGAGCCTCAAAACTGTAACGAAAATTGTACGTCATTGAAGCGGTCAGCCAAATCAAGGGCATGAAAGCACAACATATTCACTGTTTGAATTTTATCACGCGCTCTGCGTTGTTGGACAACCGCTTCTATAACTCTTTGTTTGGAAGTATATTTCGCAAGAATAAAATACATGATATTTTGGATACTCCACTGAAGCTTGTGTGCTCTCACACAAACCCACGCGAGGAGGCTTGGTTGCCTGTTGACTGCCTCGTGACGACTTCCATCTGAGAAGTTGTCACTGGAAGTGCCAGTCGATATGTGACCACGTGATGGGGATTCCGTGATCGAAGAATATGTGGTGCTATATTCTGTCTGAATGCGAGCTAAGCACGGTGCTGCTGAACCACTTGGGATTGAACGTATAAGTATTCCAAGCACCCGCCGGAATGTCTCAGGCTCGAGAATCCCCGGAACTTTGCAAAATGCGCACATCTGACGATTTCCAGTAAGAATGTGACAATCATACTATGCCTGTCGGAGTAGATCGTCAGAATAGATCAGTTTTACGTGGATGAAAACATCCCATTTGAAGATTACCAAATCGGCTACAAGATGTCAGATCATTATCTATCCTCTACTCTGAGCTGGGTATGCATTCTTATCAACATAAATGCCTTGCAAAAAATCCAGGTCATGCGGCGTTCAGTGATCGGGCCAACAGATAATGATAGACAGTGAAGTTCCGGTTATCCATGGAGTACACGGTCCCATCAATCAGATCGACTGATTAGCAAGGTGAAGAGGCAAAGCCAGGATTTAAACTCTTCAGAAGCCGACTTACTTTCTGAGTTGCGTCCAGTGTGCAACTGTTTGACCCGCTGAAGACAGGTAGATCCGGATGCTGCTGGTTTCCAGTCCCGCAGGCCCCCAAATCAGAAGCAAGTATCGTAGTGTATAGTTCGTGAACTTGCTTTAGGACGTAGGTTGCACACGGAGCCTGTGACCATAATCGTCTAAAAACCATCCTCTGTTTCTGTCCCGCGGGCCAGTGGCAGCCGCATTTATTGTGACCATTTTCAACACTCTTTGTCATCATGATCACTACGCTTCGCTTTTATCAGCATATGCGGCAGAGAGATTCCTGCGTGAAATTTACTGGGTGACAATATATTGAGGTTTTTCAATGAAGAAGAAACGCCCACCAGGCTTTCCCAACGAAGCAGGTTTGGGTCCAAGGACAGAACCGCTGGCTGGAGAGCCAGCACTCTGATGTACCTTATGCGTACTCTCAAGCCCGGTGGCAGCAGCCGATGAGCAATTGCCGTCGGATAAATACTCGGCTTTCGTCGCAGTGGTCTTGACTAACCCCTGTGTTCCTCGCATCGATTTCCCCTCCTGTTGTGAACATTTAACCGACTGTTTTAAACCTTGTTCCGTGAAATACCTCCCAATTGGAAACATCTTCATCCGAGTCAACAAATTTCTCTCACCTTATCTTGAAACGCTCCGAGCACCAAACCTACCAGTACCGTAAATACATCAAAACATGTACCCTAACCCATAAAACAAGAAATCAACCACCTTAGCTCCCCTATACTCAAACGATACTTGAGAACAGGATTTTTTGGGAGATTTATAATGCACCAGAGCAAGTGACCAGTGGGTAACTCTGAAATGGATAAGAATAACAGTGATTAGAGAAATGCACTCATCTGAAAACCAACCTGGTTTTGAAGGAAGACTCGACTGAAACCCAGCTGAATCTCTCGTTTATGATGTTTTTAAGCGTGATCATTGCAATCATGTAGCAGACAGCCCTCATTAGACTCCCTAACAACGGCTTATTCTGATCTCGCTAATTCAGGCTCTGTTCAGTATGTCCTTTCTGAATTTCACAGCTCGTCTGTCCAGTGCATCAAAAATTATTGACGTATCTCTCAGCTTATGACCAATATAAGTTATGGGTCTCTGTGCCACACAGTTTAGTCACTTTGCTCTATCTGGCTATGCTTCCCCAAAGCCTAATCTATCAAACCTTTGGTTGTCACGTGTTTTATTCGTGTACTTGAATAAGGCTCGTCAGGTCTATAGTCCTTTGGGCTGGAAGACATCACTTACATCCCCCGAGACTGAGAAACCTGACTTTTCTTGAAGTCTTGCCTTATCATCCTGCCCGCCAGGAACACCTAAATGAAGTTCATCGTTTGTAAGCATTTTGTTGAGGGTGCTAGATTGTGTAAGAGCGTGTTATCTAATGATCGTCACTTGTTGCAAGGTCACAGCCGTCTACAGGTTAACTACTCGAGCTTCTAGCTGTTCTTTCATCAGCCTGTGGAAACAACTTTACTCCTCATTCTCCTCACTTTTTATAGACCACGCGTTGGTTAAAAATTGCCTTAGAGAACCACTTTCGTGTTAAACCTGTGCTACAAATGTCCCACATTACACACTTGATTCATGCGTAGTAATGCATAAATAACAGACTGAAGAAATTTGTTTTGGAAGTCTCCTCAGCTTAGTTACATAAGTATCTCTTAGCAGCTGCGGATTTTGTGTTTACAATATTAGTTTGAAGCGTCCTTGGTGCGGTTACCCCGGTGGGTCCACCTTCCAGTAGGAAGGAATGAACTCGAATTTGACTCGTATTAGACTACATAAGTGGGGCACATTCCTGGAAACTCTGCTTTGAATACTTGATGTCTGGCATGTGAGTTGATTCACTGGTGCCCAACCATTAGGACACTTACATATTATCGGTTTTGAACAGACGAACATGTCCACATTTGAATGCTGTGTGCTATCGATCTGGGGCCCGAATTATTACCTACTATTCGTTCTGGTTATGCCCATTGATTTTTCCCTCTGTCCTTACTATCTGAATAGTGCTTCTAATCACAGTAATCACACTAGGACATAGGCAGGACTGTTCAAACGAGTAACAGGATACAAGCACCGCAAATGATCCTTTCAAATCTATGTAAAATGGCATCCGGTGTCAATAAATTACTCTTGGTAAACCATAAATTTTGTCACTTTAAATGAAAATCCGATACCTTACGCATTAATCCACTTCGTTACCTGTCCGTAAAACATCTATGGACGGAAAGTAAGCAACCAAAAACACGGTACTTATGGCCGTCAAGCCTTTAAAACTCAGTTCCAACCTTTTCGTGGTTGCTGTTGATCGAAAAAACCGCCATAGCCGAACAGTTTAGTGAAATGGAACGCACAAACTGTACGCACAAATTCTTTGTTCAAAGATACGTGTCAATGCCAGTGGAATATCATGCACACAAAACGTGCAGCCTTTAAATTTTAAATTTGACGTGACGTTAACCAGTTTATTCCTTTTTCGTTTTCGATTGTTCCCAGACACGAACCAGACGCATTCCTCAGCTTTTCGAGGGGCAATAAAATGTTTCTTTTATTCTCCTTTACCAAGTCGCTGAACAAATTTCCCGAAAGTAAAATAAGAACTCTTCATGTTATTTCACACTGACTGGTTTACAGATTTCCCACACAGATGATTGGTAGTGTAGTCACTTACGAAAGAAAATTCATTCACAAAGCTGTCGATCATCTGTATCCTATATACTACTCAGGGTGGAAACATACTGCTAACATTCTCTCACATGCTTGATAGATGGTTAATTAAAGATTCGAATACATCTCTCTTCTTGATTTCCATCCTATTGTTAACAAAATATCCCCAGTTTTATCGAAAACAACGTTGGGTTTCTTTTAGTTTATCCGGTGTAGAAAAACTAACTAGCTCAAAGATATCTCCCACATTTAGTGTTGTTTTAACTTCAGACGTTGCATACAAACACACACAGCCAACTTATAAACTACTTTTGCGCACTTTCTCGTAAAACAAAATTGGACACGGGGTCCTTCTTGAAAACTGGCGGCGTTTTATCTCAGAAACAACCACTTCATGCAGTTCCCATGAAAGTTACACGATAAGTGAAGGACGTGATAGGCAGGAATATCCGTTTACCTTGTTAATGTGTATGTGTTCATTCAATGCTGGATTTGAAATGAAACCGTTGCCCTGTTGCCAATCTGCTAATTCGGACTTCCTCCTCATAACCGATTACCAGTTGTCCTCATCTCTTGGGGGGCAGTGACATTGGCTGCCAATACCACATGCCACAGTAAACAAGTAACTGAACCAGTCAAGTATTAAGGAATATTGTATACCCAAGGCTTCCCTTTGCGTGAGGGAAGTTCTCTTCAGTTTCAAACATTATGTTCTAACATAGATTCTATTTTGTTAAAGTCGAAGGCTAAAGTCTCATGAAGCGCTGTGGACTGTTTGCTCGCATGAAGACATCTCAGAGGAGGTGCCCATGCTATATGTGAAAGGAGAATACTTACGGTTTGTACGAGTTGATGGAAACAATCCAAACACAGCTCTGCGGCGTATCCTGTCGGCTTTTCAACTACCCAGGGTAAATGTATATTGTGCTCACCTACTACACGGTGGTTTAAACCACATTAACGAACTGAGAGATGTCCATAGATGATTTCATCGCACATTCGCTTCGTTCTCAAAGGGCAACCTCGTTCGAGAATTCATTTTCTCGTTGATTTTCACAATCACACTATTTGGGCCGTCCTTCGTCTCGGGAATCCCAGAGATCTTCACGATGATTGAGTTATTATCGTTATGTGATCGCGCACACTAGGGGTGGAAATAATCAGGGCCGGACAGCACACTGGTAAGTCATATCACCCACAAGAGCCATCCATGTATTATTCGTTCAACTCTCAGCTTACCAAGAACGTCTTAATAGTTGGTTAGCTGGGTTCTGCTTGTGTCTAGTGTGACATGAAAGAAAGAAGACATAAAAAAAGAGAGCCAGTAGCTTTGTTTTCTATGTCTGCTGTCTCTCAGGGCAAGTTAGAGTTCTTCAAGTCAATGCTGAATTGCCAGGGTTTGAATTTACGTTTCTTAGGACCTTAGGTTTAAAACAACATCCAGAGGAAGCCCTATACGAGAAGACGTTTCTCGAGGAGATGAATATCGTCAGTCTGTGCCTGGGTAAATCTTAGTTTGTATTATGAGTTGTTTGTAAACAACTGACCTCCATATTCCGGGATTTCAATTACATTGTCTTTTAGAGGGACAAGTTGCCCGACCCAACCTCAGAAACGAGAAAGCGAGCAGAATCCTCACAACCCAATCCTAATACCTCGCTGTCAGTGTCCGATATGGGGTCAAACGACGGACGCTGTTCCTCTCCTTTGGCAGATTTAGTTCGCAATTCTAAAGAAGCTTCATCAGAACCGGGACTAATTTTTCCCCCACCGCCTGCATTTGGATCGCACCAGAACCTGGGGTGCCTTTTGGGAATTCGGGCCACATGCTGCCGGCATGCTCACTATTTATCGGCTGTTGTCGGTGTGACGGTAATTTTGGTCTTATTCGGACTCCTGGTGATCCAAGAACAAAGGGGCTTTAATCAACAAGCAACACTGCGAACACATCATGGCCCGTCTAGAGTCTCAAGAGTAGTTCATCCACTCTATCGGGCCCAGAAACACTACGATGCTATGATTGTCCGTCAGTCGGAACGATTGAATTCAGAGTGGATGTCTTGGACACAGAGCAAAGAACTCCTGATGCGAAAACGACTGTTGACATATGCGGCCAGATTCCGTCACGATTTTGTAAGTTCAGATGAATTCAACAAAGGTTCTATTTTGAAAGCCTGTGATATTTTTTCTGTTTATTTTCGTGTTATTGTACTACTTAAATTCAGCTTATGGTATCTCTAGTAGCACGCGTATTTCACAAATAGTTACAGTTTGTTGATTCACTGAATAAATGCGTGGAAAATCACATGTGAGATTCAGCTACGTATTTTGATAGGGAGGCGAGTGAGTGCACTGGAGGCCGTCGGTTGCATGTGAATCAATCGTTCCCCTGCTACTCAACCGACCACTTTTCCAGGTATACCCATGCTGAAGTGAACCCTTCCCTGCAATTCTATCGAAGACACTCAAGAGTTTGTTCGGTTCCTTTATAACTTGGTAAATGTTCTACGAAATTTCCGCGCGTTACGTGAGAGGAACTGTCCTTCTCCAAAATGTGTAGCACCACGTCAATAAAAAGCAACTCTGTCTGAGGTAGACCCTCGGAAGCTGCCCAAATGATGAAGTTTGAATGTGAAGCCTTTATGCACGTTTCATCTGAATAAAATTTCAGTACGCCTTCAAACGACTTGGATCTCGTTGCGTGCAAGCTTTTGCATCATGATCTCAGGCAACGTTTGTATGGTGCTAGCAATTTCAAGCAGTTTGTTCAACTAAATTCACACTGGTCGGTGTTTCACCACAAGTACAGCGACGCAGATGTCGTCTTCAATACTGCTATTGGCAGTACTATTCCATAGGATGTGCAGAACTTTGAATTTGACCAAGCATTTCCTTCACGATTGCATAAATGTGAAATTAGTACGTCATTCGTTTATTTCACTCCTCTTGCAATTGAACAGATTGGTTTCAACATCAACCGTTTAAACGTGCACCCTACTGGCAAAGATATTAAGTAAATGCCTTGCGTCCATGCTTCCACATGTCTACTGGGCCATACGAATTATGGGTTTAATTAGAGGTATCCCAAATGATGACTTACCTCTAATTAGGACCTTTTTCGGGTCCTCACACCTTCCGTTATTGAAATAGGTGAAAACCTACCAAAAGACCACTTTTATAAAGGGACCGCCCAACCGCGAGGAACACATGCTTTCTTGGATAACTCGACAGCAGCAGGAACCTCAGCCCACTATAAATGTAACCGTTCAGCACAAGCCAATTATTTTTGTCCGCGTTTTCTCACCTCCAGGTTATTAACTAGGCATTTTTGCAGGACAAAAGATGAAGCAACTTCCCATCCCCGTTCACCATCCATAGTGTGCTAACGCTGATAGGTAATGGTGGGTGATCATGAGTCACATAAACATATCCACCATTTCTGGCAGCTACAAACAGCCTACACCGGTTTACCTGGAGCATTGTTGATTGGAGATTTTGTGGAATTTAGGTGGTTTGGGTTCGTCGCTTTGTTGTCTGTCTGTTCGCCGAGCTTGGTGGTTGGATTGCAAATGTTTCACCACCAATCTGCGTGATATCGTCAGTACCGGGTTGAGTGAGAATGTCACCTTGGCTGATGATCCAGTTCGGCGAACAGATCAACTAGACACTGTGATTCTCTCCTGACGTGATTTATACTACATTGTCACACTCTGTGTCGGGACTGTGCAATTACAACGGAGTCGGTTTGGATGAATAAGGACAGGGAACCACAAAGCCTGGTAGTCTGTGATAAAAAGTGCTGCGGTGGTGTAAGGTGAAATCACATAGTGGAGTTGTCAACTATTCGGACTCTCAGTGCAGGAGCTGTTGACTGAACTAGAAAAGCTAAGAAGCGATATTAGGAAATGGCGCTGCTAGAGTGTAACTCCTATATAAAGCGGGCTCACCAGATTCCTGACGGCCCCGTCGTGTGGCTGTAGACATTCTGCAAAATTTAGGCACTCCGCGTTCATATTTACACGGATTCTTACCATTTGGTATCATCCAGCTTCTTTAAAAATATGTCCCCTGTCGCTTATCGCCCGTAATGATGTCAAAGCAGAGTTACTTTGTTACTGCACCGGACTGTAAGTGGTAATGTTGGGACAGTTTTTTCAGGAAAATATAACCTGGAACGATATTCCGGGTGAAATAGATAGAAGTGCACAGTGTTACCTTTTCGGCATAGCATTCATCGGTTCACCCCCGGACGATCAATTACCTCGCGGAGTAGTACATAGGTGCTTACAACTGAATATCGCTGCAGAAGGCGAGCAAAGTGTGAGTGCCAGACGTCATTAGGTAATACGTACCACCAGAAGCAGGATATGGTTAATCTCTGGTCACTCCTTCATCTTAAAGCTGGCTCCCTACAGTGGAACTATACGCAGTACGTTAGCCCACAACACTTACATTTGCTATTGGAGCATTTGGAACATTATTACCCAATGCAACGGTCACTTTTGTTCGGAGACTTTGCCCCGGGATAAATGGAATCAAGTGACGTGTGCGTTTAAAAAGGCGGTGCTCTTATATTTTGGGAAATGATTCACCGGCGGCATGCAACCACACATTTTTCACTTCCCAAGAAAATCTGTTTCATCCATATAAATACCACCTCCTAGCAGGGCAGCTACAGCTCTCTCTAAGGTTCCTCTTCCTTGCGAGACAGAAAAGTGCATTCTGTCACGCCAAAGGCATGGTTTGTTGTCAACTTTTGTACTGTAGAGACAGGGAGTATTCAAAGGTGCATCACTGTAGAGCACCATTTCTATCATTATATCCATTAGATTCGTTAAACTCATGTGTGTAGATTTACCAGGTATCTTCTCATTTAAGGAACTCAAGTCATTGTTAACACAAGTATTGTTTGTTGAAACGGTGGATCTTTTTTACGTATATAGCACCGTTCTTGATTTTTACTGAAATATCTGATCATGGGTATCTGATTGTATCGTTTTTTTCGAATTGAGCAAAGTATCCACCTGCACGGTAGTCGCTCATCTGTTACCAATTTTTTCTTCATTGCCACAACGGCACAATGCCAACAGCTAATCTAAGTTTTCCAAAATCTTTCAATCTACCCTTATTTTAATTTTGACAAAACCAGTTTTCGAGCGCAAATCAGATAGCAGCAACCCTCATGGGACGATGTGATTGTCCGGCGTGAGTGCGCATGTGTATGTGCGTGTGTGCTTCCTTTTTTGCGTCCAGTGTCCAAAAGTTGTTTATCCCACTTGTCAAACAGCCGATGTGTGACCAGTATTATCGATCAGGAAAAGTTCGTACACAAAACCGCTGTCCACTTATAAAGTGACCGAAAGCTAGGAAGCCGAGCAAGCGCCATGCTTTTTCGAAATGGAAGAACAACCGAAAACGGACGTGAGACACTAATCGAATGAAAACTGGACAGAGAACCGGTTTAGCGAGCCGGCTGCTTGCACGTAACCAGGAGGAATACGCTTGAATTTCTTGAGTAAATTCTGTGAGCTTGTAAGGTGGATTTTCTCAATTGATTTATCCTATGCTGTGGAATTCAACTGCTAAGTGATTGCTTTTTTGCCATGGTTGATTTTATTGTTACGATGTCTAATAGTGGACGTTGGCATTGTAACATAGGCCAACCCTAGACAGATGAACTTAGGAGTGGCAGTTCATTTTCTTGAAGAAAACGGGCCTATTATTATTCTGAGCCTTACAAAATACGGTGTGAAAGGTTCAGTTTTCAGTACCCTGTTAGATTTCACGCAGTTGCACCCACCATAAGTGTTTTGTCTTCCCAAACACAAGTTGACTTCGGTGATTATTTATATTTGTTGATCAACACTGTGATTAGCTTGTATCCATTCTTCAATCACGGAATTCCCATCACGTGGTCAAGTGTTGACTGACTGACTGCTCGGCTGAATGAAACTTACATTTGACAAGTTGTCACTTGAGGAGCTAGTCAGTCAACACATGACAATGTGATGTGGGTTCTATGATTGAAGGGTGATTGGCGCTATATCCTAGGTGCAAGTTAGTCACACTGATGATCAGCCACTCTTGATCGAAGGGTTAGGTGTTCAAACTGCCAGTCGGGAGGTCGGGTGTTCAAAACACCCCGGAGATGAGCTGATGAGTCCCAATAACGGTAAGACAGCTGTACACTGTTTATGAGCTTTCAGCATAGACTGGCTTCAATTACACGACGAGTTCCTTATCAAAAGTTCCTAAGTATCCACACACTGTCAACAAGCATTAGTCTTCGCAGTCGTCAGCAACTTTCCATGTTTGCCGATTTGTCTTGAAGACCTCACTTCACGCCCGTACGCAGGCACCTTAATTCGCTACGCTCAGCATTGTGCCACTTCTAATGCAAAACCCACTGCCTCGTTAGAGTTATTTAAATGAACACAGGAACACTTCGTCTATAAATATAAATCTGTCCTTTGGAACAGCACAGTGGTTCTGTGTAGATATAGTGTACGGGTAGTTCAGAGGACAATGCAGTCAGGATAAGCCGCCGATCATATCTGGGATAACTCGATAAGACATTGAATCGGCGCAATAAATTACAGTCGGATTGAGCAGTATGTTGATCTGCCTCAGTGACTGACTCTTAATGAGCCAATAAACAGTACAGTAAACGTCAGCTGAGCAATCGCAGGACCTGAGCTGCGCCTGTTGCCGTGTAAACTCCTCCAGTCGGGTATCCGTTTAACTCTGCGTAAGAATTGAATAAGAAAAGCTAGTAATAACCTAATTGTAGTTGACCTGAGAAACCAAGCAGAGAATCGTCACGGGGTATGTCAGCCTATGCGCAAAAACGACCACAGGTGTGCGCGCTTTCCAGTATTGACACGACAGCATGAAATCTTTAACAACACAACTCAGAAATTCCGCTACCAAACACTGCTTTCCGTAACTGCTAATCAAACTTTAAGTTTAATGTGGTGCTATATTTTTCCTAAGACACGTTTACATTCATGTACAGCCGTGTAACTGGGCATTCGAAATCCATAGATTACAGTAGTTTTGTTCGATCTGCGAAATTCCGGCGTCCATTTTCAGTGTGCGGTGATTTCCGGAGCAACAGTCAGGTTGCTATTTTTCCGAGCCGCAGTGCCAACTGGCCAATCGACGTAGATTTCGGTCACTTATTCACATACATTCGGAGAATTGCCAACTTTCAATCTTTTGCTCCACTGTGAATTCAGGCTGTCCCAGATATGACAGTTTGTAACTCACTGTGCTTTTCGAATTCGCACCTCTTTGTGCAGCTACTCGGAGTTGGTTACTAGCGATAAAAATGTTTGACATACGAATCACTTTTTTCCGCCTTTTACTGCACTTTCAATCTCTCACTTGCTCATTTCGCGGTTTTATATGACAAATTTGTTGGCTGCAATCAGTGAATATAGTCCATATAAATATCCCGAACTTACACTTTGATTAGGGATTTCCTAGCCTCAGTTTAACCCTAATATGGTCGCCTAAAATATCTGCCCCCCGGTGATATCGTCTGTCTATTTTTGCGCGCATCCTATTATTTTCAAAATGGTGCGTGATTTCCCTCAACTGAAGTGCTGAACAGACTACTTACCTCCTTTTGTGCTCATATTAGACCGCGTTTATAGCAATATTGACTTGCCAACAATAGAATCGCTTCTGCAGTGATTAACGTTAATGTGAAATTAATCTTGCAACCAATTGGTAAATTTGGCTGTTCCGATTTTTGATCTGAATGACATGTTGATCCCTGAGTGGTTGAAGCAATTTGCACCTACCATTAATACGGTGCAAATCCAAGTGTTGGTTAGTGTCTTGGCAGCTCTCTGGGATCTTGTTTCCACTTTAGATTTGATCATCACTTCTCATTCGCTGCATCAAATCAAACCACATTTACAGATGGAAAATCACCCCAAATTACAAACATGCTTTGGAGCTACACTTTACTCTCAAAGTCGTTTTCAGTTAATGGGCCTTATATGCGACCTTTCGAACATGGTCGCCTATATTGAATAATAAGGATGCTGATATCAGTACAACAACATAATTTTATTCAACAGTACATTCATACGCCTTGGAACTGTTGTGTATGTGCGTTCTTTGGTATTTTTTTTGAGCTCATACTGCATGATATTTCATAGATTGTTGAAAACATATAATCCAATGCCAAGCCTTTTCCCACAATCGGTTAACGTGTCCGTGCATTTCGGCAACTTTTAAGCTGCATGTGGTGCCCGAAACGCTATTCAGACTATCGATTTTTATTGTTTTTCTTATACTCCGTTCAACGCGGAATACTTAAATGTCCAACAGACGTGGTTGTGCATAATCACTGACGTTCCGCTTCTTGACGATTCACTGGGATTTCGAATCTGAACTAGTGATGAAACATTTGTAATTGAACTGGTTGGCTAAGCAAACAAACCAACAGCCATGTTGATTAAATGGGCCAAAAAGACTCCCTTAATTAGCAAAAAGCCCCCACTACTTCAGTTTGCTTGATGAAAGAGTGTGAGATTCTAGAATGACCAGTCCGAACCAAGCCCTAAGTCGACACAATTTCAGGTTATATGACGTCCTTTTTTTCTTCAACATCAAAAGACAGCATTTTCCTGCACTTTTAATCAACTTAAGCATTTTCGCTTTCAAATTTGTGAACATTTGCGAAATCAAAGCTCTTTTCCAGCTGTACATAGGCCTTGCTGTTATTCCGCGTTTGCTTATAATGAATTCAGTCCCACAAGTGAATGGCAGACATCCAAGTCGGATTTGCCGATCAACAGTAGTGGAATCACCAATCGCTCGCGTACAGTAGGACAGCCGAATTTGGTACCGAATCAAACCTAGAGGAATAAAATTTACTGGCTAACGTGTAGATGTTTATCTCTAGCCAACAACCAGACTCAACATAACGGCTTAACAGTGAGCAGCGGAATATGTTATATGTTTATCATCTATTTAACTGCATCGTGTGTCCTTTACGTTTGGACGCAGCACCGCACCTCCTTCAGTATAAAACCAGGCAAGTGTTACCGGGAGCCACCTACTAACAAGCCTTCAGTGTAGTAATGGATAATCATTTGCCCTAATGATGTGGTCGTTCTCAGGATGACAGCATAGGGGGAAATAACTCACCTAGGTTGCCGAATGTAATGTTCATCAGGGGGGTTGGTGAGTACGATGACGAGCCCCAAGCCTGATACTGCCAAGATCATGCTGAAATTCAAACATCTGAGGACTAAGCTATAATCTTGTTATATAGACGGTATGGGTTGGTGCGTCACTTTGTTGAAAAATCGCTCTCCGCTTACTTTCCACGAAAGAATGGTGACTGATGGCGCAGAAAATTGAATTATTGCTTCAGTTTTGGCTAACAAAATGGGGCTTGTGTAAAGCAGAGAACGAATTGGAAATAATAACAGATCCTGCACTTTTTGGATACCATGGGTTCCACTTTCTTTGCACAACCATCTGAACCATACAGAGCACAGGATTTATCATAACTGTGAAAGCCGTGAAAAACAAATTGATTTGGAAATGAGTGTATTTGTCGAAATCAGTCCAATTTGGGTTCACGTAGAAGACAAGGTTGACGGAAACTCGGGGACCGCGCCTACCTGATGAGTCCCAGGAAGAGCAAAACCGGTCGTGGGCTGTCAAAGAATTTTCAGCAACCTTATGAGTAGTTTCCTTTATGAAAATATACTGCGATATATCGAACAACTGAAATATGAGGCGGCCTTTGTGCAGCACATTCATTTGAAGAATACCATAAACGAGAGATTCAGTCGAGTCTCCCGTGAAAACCAAATTATTTGCAAATCAGTGTATTTGTATGTCACCTTTCTCCATTCTATTCACGTGAACCTGTGGTGTATGTACATTTCGGTTAACCAACAGACCCTCCTTATCTTCATATTCCGCATATGTGAAAAAACTTGAGGCATCTGATGGAGGACCTTGACCCTCAAATGCAAGTTAAAGGCCATATCCAAATCTTTTTCTATTTTATTTGCTGTTCTCAACAACTCTCACCTTGTATCACCGTATAGATTTTGCGGTGCCCCACCTGACCAATATATTGTCCAGAAAAGTTTCGAATGTGAATTGGTTTCACATGACAGGTTCATGTGAAACCTGTCATGATGGTTCATGATTTCATCAGGTTGTCTTTGCCAAGTTGAAACCGAAACCGGGAGCATATTCTGCTAAACACAAGTCCACTTTGAAATATTGTATAAGAAAATGGTAATGAGTTCACTTAGAAATCCGGAACAAATCTGGTGTGCTATAGCAAACTGTTGCGTCCGAAGTGCATGTACTTGTCGCGATTGTCGGTTCTGTACAGGATGATCCGTTATTCACACGAGTAGATGTGGTTCTGTTCTGTCGAACCTTAAGTTTCCCTGTGTTCACTCATATAATCACACAAAATATGATATGACTATATTGGGCAAGCTAGCTTTTACAAGCGGCAGTGTCCCTGCCTTTCTGATTCTTTGATTCTAAACTTTGCTGGGCGTAACGTTATCGAATCTTCATTTTATATGCACAGATTTGTGAAACAGTATGCAGATAAGCTGAACCTCTCCGAAGAGAGTACACGCCGGTTTTCTATATCAGGCACGAAGGCTAAAACATTTGCACTCTCTAGGCAGACAACAGGGTGAAGAAACGTTTACACCCCTTGAGTAAATTGTTTGCAATGTCCAACTGAGTTTAAACTGATTGTGTTTCCGGGCACAGGATTGTAATGAAACAAAATTGAGCTTTTTTCGCCAGAGGCAACTGTTGAACAAGCGGTGGGTCAAATTCGTTCTACTGCTTCCTGGCTGTCGAATTGGTGCCATTCTTCCTCGCCATTTAACTCACCAAACAAGGCATCAAGGATTTTGGGCGTAGAACCATCACGTAGCTCGAGTCATGTATCTTGTGCAAATACACATGACTGGGGCATGACAACAGAAAATCTCGTTTAACAACCAGCTGACCGTAAGGCTGTAAGACTGAGTGGTTGGATGGGTCATTTCTGGATCGCGGAGAAGTGTGCTGGAAGCGCTAATCAGTTGGTTTATAGGAAATTTGCTTTTTTTGCCAAACTCTTCAATGACCGAGACAACACGGAGGAGTGCATGGAGACGGTTGCATATGAAATACGACCTTAGAAAGACAATTATTTCTAGTGTCAGTCTTTCGGTTAAGGCGGTTCCAAAGTATCAGTGTCACAATAACATGCTACGGCTTGCAAATTTCAAAATCATCCGGTAAGTCCACTGGCCTGTAAACTACCTCAAAAACTAAATCAAAACACTAAATTGGCACTAACCACATGAGAACAGGTTTCGTTGCATTTTTCGAAAAGTGCCGTTGTTTCCGTCCCAATTTTTCGCGGTATTTTCCAGAAAGTTACTGAAAAATCATGATGAATGGGGGACCAGTTGTTTTGAGTCGCTTGATAACAGCCTCCTACAAGAGTTTACAAAGTGTAGAAGTTCTGTCGCCCTTAGAACCGGTGACATTTTGTACGTCTTTTGCGTTGGTAAACCAAATGCTCTGGTTACCTTTTGGCAATGGCGGCTGCGCTGAATTCTCCTCGGTTCAAGCCATTCGGTGCCTATCAGTCATGCCTCACCATTCAGTGTATCAGTTCTACCATCCCGGACATTCACCTGTTTATTATATCAAAAACAACCGTGTATGTTTACCGCGTCGAAATTCCTCCCCGGGGTTGCATTTGCATGAAGCGATCGATCGTGCGCCAGGTAAAGTTTTGGTCATAACTTATCAATCATTCCTGGTCCCCTGCCAGAGGAATGCACCAAGGGAGGCTGGTGGGAAGTAGGTGGATAATAGATTTTTATTTCCAGAGATCTAAATACCGCAGTGTTCCTCTTTTCACTTGGCGATACAATTGAGGTTTCCTAAATTGTGGCCATTTTGATTATTTACCTCAGGTGGAATTACAGTGATACAACCGAAGTTTAAACGTGACCTTCGCTTATTCACGATATGATCATTAACATAGGTGTTACAAAATAATGGATATTCTATACGATGTATTCCACCAAACAAATATCTATCGATCAGAAAAGCTATCATCAAATTCGGTCACCCAGGTAACGTCTACCCGTTTTAACGATTCTGATAGTTCCGGATTAGATGCTAACTCCGGTTGTAGATAAGCGCCTGTTGGATTTCCGCCTTGTCGTGAGGATGACTAGCAATGGTTAGGACAGAATTAAAATCCCGGCAGCTATTCACGTGTAACGAAAATTCCAATGATGAAGACCTATGCATTGTCCACGTAGCTTTATGGAGGACTATTCGAGTTCCACAAAAGCTGCAGGTTGACAACATACTTTGTGTCTCTTGTTTACGGTTTTGGGTGCACTAGAGAGGGTAAGTATTTGATAGAGAGACTATGCCCATCAGTGACCTACCGTTCAGTTTAACTTATCTCCACTGTTCCCTGGGGCAGACAAAAGATGGTGCGCCGTGAAATTCTGGTCCATTTTTAAAACCAACAGGTGCGCAAATTCGTCGACATACGTTGTGGGACTGCACGCTGTGAACTAGTTGGACTACCTATATATGCGGTGTGATTCATTATCGCAAGGTAACTTCTGGAGCAGGTTTCATTTGTAGTAGACAGGAGCATTTGGAAAATCTCTATTTGGAATTGGTCATTAGTGCAAAACTTGCTGCAAGGAGCTAATTTAGGCGACTGTTAGATGATTCATGGTGAAATCCTGGTTTGTATACCATGAATGCTGCTGTTCTGCAGGTTGTCCGTGAGGAGATTCCTTCCTACCATTAATAAATTGTTTCAAACTCATACAGCCTCCAAAAACTTCAGTGTTTCTATCCTCCCAGTCTTAACCCTGTGTTGGACCACCCTTTGTACCCTCCCCTGGTAGATTCGTCTAAGAACATCATATCGATTTAGCTATTGTGGCGATCTTGAAGGCTATCGTAGAAGAAGGACGGATTTCTGCTTTTTTCTTAGATAATCTGGCTTGTAATCCGTCAGAGTTGCTTTAAGCCATGGTAAATTTGGGCTTTTGCAACGGGCTCCCAAAGCATTGTAAATGGAGTTGAAGACGGAAGCAGCGTGCTTGCAAAGTTGGACCATACACAATCGTGATGCACCCATTGTGCACAAAATAAGGGAGTCCAAGACTGATGGTGGTATGAGGACATTTAATAATCTTCAACCGAGGTTTCATTCTGTAGGTGCGGTCAGTTTATGTTAAAAATCCGGGAGCATTTGCACAGCTGTTTCATCATTGTTGGGAATCCAATGCACATCTCAGCGAGTTTTAAACCCTGTCTAACTGAGGACTGTTGTGCGTGAAACGTCTGGATTCCTTGAGGGGCGAGTTGGGCTATATCAACTTCCCCTGTCGCACGAATTCTGAAATCATCTCTGATCATCTGGATTTAAATGCTTCTAAAGCGGAGTTATAGTCTAACTCCTCTGCGCTAGCACACTTTATCAGCCCTATTTTCCTTCCAGCTGTCATCTTACACTCAATATCTCAAGTGCAGTTAATGTGTATGATTAAATCTTGTCGGTTGCTATGCTCTTCAGTCAGTGAAGGCATATCTCCTTGTCTTCTGAATTATCGCACTGACAATTTGAATGTGTCCATAATGAACATCAGAAACGTCATCTGTAGTAGCGTGTATGTATCCATTTGTTGGACAGTCGCTTGCATTAAACTGTCACACAATGTGAACCATTTGTTTGGAATTGGGCTGTCCAAACGACTCCTTCAATATTTGTGTTCTCGTAACTCCGCCTTGGTCTAATGGCAATTGTGTGATAGTCAATGAATATTCAGGAGAGTTCAAGAAGACGCGTTCAAGAAGAAGATGGATATTCACTTTTCAAAAACAACGTGCAAATGAGAGTTTGACTTTCCTGTCCAATGGTCTGTAACTGTTTATTTGGCGTTTTTCTGATGACCAACTCCGAGGCAAAGCGCTTTCCTCCTTACGCTGGTACTGGCAGTAAGTTGCCGAATGATAAAAACTCAGTTTACTTGCTTAGAAGGGATACCCACTCAAGTTGGGCACAAAGGAGTCTGGTGTTTTGCCCCAGACGAGGAGCCAGTTCAGTGAAATAAATTTGCACACTACATTGACGTCCAATGTTTTATCAGTGATGGTCTATCAAGATTAACATATAACTTGTGCTTCACTGACGAGTGTAGTTTAAACATGTTTGAACCACCTTGTACCGCGTTTTCGGACTCCTATACAAAAGCAGAATACTGTACACTGCACACCATTGACAAATTTTAGCCGGTTTCACTTCAGGGATCCCTTCAGCATGTGAAAATGTTTACATTTTGCAATTAGGTGTTATCTTGTCTTCTGTGAAGTCTCCGGTATGTCTTATGATCTCATCAATTTTCACATCTTCAAGGTTGGTTTTGTGACTTCTATAGTGAAAAAATAACCATGGGACAAACATAAACATAAGTACACCCGCTTTCCTGTGCGAGCCGATGGCTGAAAGTTAGGGCAAAACAGGATATGTCGCTTTGTTTTCAACTTAGCTGTGGGATAGAATATCTTAATGACACGACTCCCCTCGATAGCGAAATCATCTGCCAATAGTCCAAGTACTTCTAGGCTGTCTCCCAAACCAACATATCCACGATGTGTTCCCAAAGAATGTGAATGTCCAATATTCTCTCTTTCTTTAGGGCTTCTTTGAGAAACAGCTGAAATCGGAAACTGAAGTCATGGTGGATGCGATCCGGAGGTTAAATACTTCCAATTCGTCTTACGCCGAATGGTGGAAACAACCGATCAAGCGAACTGATCTACCAGCCAAACTTAACTCTGAAATGTTACTCCGGCAGCAAATATGTCACTTCTTACCCGTTGTACCAGTTCGCCTAGAAAACTCCTTTAAAACGATTCTCGGTGAGCCAACTCTTGTAAACCAACCTAAAGTTTTTTTTTGCAATTTCGTCTTTTAGAAAATAGCATGTTCGAATTTCTTCATCAACAATGTAACTCCATCTCGAAATAATGTGGGTCCAACAAGATAGCGAAACCGCAAGGTCGTATACTTGCCTATATTAGGAGAGACAATTCGCTCCCCCCCCCCCCCCCCCGAAGAGACGTGTTTCCAGGACAGCATGGTTCACCATCACTGGCAGAAAATTATGTTCTGTAACAACTGATGTTGCAGAAAGTTCCGATGAAGTCTCAAATAGGAAATAAAACCATAGACGGAATACGGCCACAATAATTGGATAACAGCAGTTTACGCGATCGGTGATCTCATGAAAAAAGATGCTGTTTAAGTCATCAGGATTATTTACACAAGGGTTTAATCTGTCACGGCAAGGTCAGTGCATTCATGTGAAGTTTTTTTTCATAATGCTCATTGTCTGCCACTAGAACCAATTTTTATTAGAATGATTTTGGTTTGAAAACCTGGGGAACTGGAGATTTAGCATGCCTCTGATTGTGGCAGTTACTCCATCCTTGAATACTGCTAAAGCTACGCACAGTAGTGTTCTGTCTGACAAGGTGATTTAACTCCATGAGATGATAGTCACTGATCAGCACCAAGTGCGTGTATATTTGTTCGGCCAATATAGGTTAAATATGTGATGTGTAGTATGAACAAAGCCATTCCAGTAAGTTTCAAATGAGGTAGCCCGCGTCGGGGCCATTGTTCAGCTGATTTCAGCTGACTTTCGGGAGCTCGCACAACGTGGTCGAGTAGTGTTTCATCCCGTTCTCAACAACGACCGAGCGGTTTCCAAGGTCTCAAAGGATTCCATAGTAAGTTTCCCGTAGAGAAACCTGTTACAGTAACCACGTACAGACCTAGGAACAAGCAACTGGTGCCAGTAGAACTTGCGTACGCTTCATCAGTAACACATCGAAACTCCATAATATCCAGAAGAGTATTAAATTAGAGCAATGACATGAGCCGGCTACATAAGCAATACTCTACCCGGTTATATCTCACGCCGATTACATTGGGCATTTTTCTGTTCGTTCAACGAATGTCCCTGGTGTAACAAATAATATCCAGCCCAAGCATCGCCAAATTCCGGCGGTTAGACGATCGATGTCAAAATGTTATGTGCATTTTTTGTTCCACTGTAGATAGTATTGCGTTCTGTTTCATGCAGTTCGCTTCAAAAATATTTTTATTTCTTAAGTATCCATTGAGGCTGTGAGGATAAAATGTGTAATCCTAGGGTTAAAGTCTTTCGCCTGCTGCTCACGAGAGTGGGCTTCCAAAAGGGGCGCCATTTGGACCGGTTCCGAGCCCTTCGATTACGTTGAGCGGCATTACCCTAACCTGTATGTTTTTAGCCTGCCTTACATTCTTACAAGGTTGAATCCAGGATAAACCTTTTCAACTTAACCCACAGGATGGCCGTACGGCCACTTTTGACAGCCGATTGTAGCCTCAAATAGAGTGAGTTTGTGAACACTTGAATTTTCATTATGAAATGTCTGCAATATGTACACAATGTTTTCACTGTATCATTTAAGATCTGAAACGTTAAACTGAGTCGCATGATGTGGTTAAAACACTGTCAAACAGCACTCGAGTGGAACACAACGTGCTATGAAATATTATGCAAAGTATTCCAGCCATATTCGGCCAACTCAGGAAAGCGACCGCTGGCAGCCGTTCAACAATTCCGATATCGTACCCGACTTTTTGACGAACATTTGTGGAGATGTTGAACCCTTAGGTCTTTTCAAGACAAGCACTGTATTGATGCGTGGTTGAAATTGAGAAACGATACCAACGTTTAGCCACCTGTCACCGCTCGGTCTTTAGCTAAGTTTTTGTGACACCTTTAGTTGCAGAGCATGGAATAAAATTTTTTTTTAAAAAACTACGTAATCAGTAGGCTACAGCCTTGCGCGTTGAAACTCGTAGTGAGAAATATGTTCACCCTGCATATCTGATGTTCTGTCCTATAAGAAGGAAATGCGAGTTCACTGTACCCCCTTGAACTCATCGGAATAACTGCGCTAAAACAAGAAGGGGACGGTTCAAATGAGGCTGATAGGATAATGGGGTAATATCCATTTGTCGCACATATCAGCTTTACCGCCACTATCCTACAAAGCTGCTCCGAAGGTTTGTAATACAGCCCGTACTTTAAAGGATTATGAACTAGGTTAAGGTTTTGGAGGACCTTTAGTACAGCACCCCAGAAGAGCTTCCAACAAGCTATGTCCTTCATGATTCTCAGTTTCACGGCCTCTTGTGGGGTAAAGAATTCTCTTTGGGTTGCCTCATCAAAGAATTTTCGCTGAGCAACCAAAAAACTCAATTAAACCTTTTGAACTACATGAGAGCCTGGCACTGAACATTGTCCTAAAGAGTTTGTTCTGTGAAATCCGGTCCCCTTCGTCTCCCTCAATATCATAAGACAACAACATATATCATATCGTATCATATCACATATCATATATCATATGACCAACAGCAGAAAAATGACTTTATAAGTTTAGTGTCAATGGTAACCGAACACTGAAGCAACCGTTGTGTTGCATATTCGCTAAAAAGACCGTAATGAGTGTGTTTTTTAGTCTGCATTGAAGCTTCCTTTGCGCCAACCGTGGGCGATTCAGTGCTTCTTTATCCTCAGCCAATGGGCGACTAATTAGAACGTCACCGGAAATTTTCCCCAACAGAAGCGATGGGCCGAAGTTGTTAACAGTTCATCTCCCAAATTAGCCGAGTCTGTTACGTCAACACTTCCTCCTCATAAATACGGGCGCTTGATGAAGAGTTCAGTTTTCACCTATTAGCACAAGGCCATCTCTCTAATCGAATGGCGTCCTGAGGTGCAAAAACGCTCTCTTGGAGGCGCACAAAATAGGTACCAGTGGACGAGCGCACTGTCCATCTGCTGATGGCACGGCTTTATTCGGCTATCCTTTATCCAGTAGACGTCACGACAGCTGAACACACCCACGAATGTAGAGACCATGGTATCAAATGAATAAAATCTCTCTGTTCCTGCTTAGGAAAAAGGACAACGCCCAACTTACAGTTTCAATCAAACAACAGGCTGAAAGCATAACCAGCTGTTCCCTGCTCTTAATTGTATCCTAACTGAATCCAGAGGCGGTCACCAAAAAGCAGTAGCGAACCTGTATAGACGATTTCGTTCGAAAGATATTTATACACATGTAGTTTTGTAATCCTAAACCAGTAGATCTTCTCCCCCGTTCTCTGCTTTTTGCTGGCAGCTTTACCCCTGCACCGTGGTACGGTAGTCTCCAACTTAATCGCAATTGACAGATACTGAATCACTAACGAAAGCACTCCGGATTCCGAAATGGTGGTGTTAAGACAGCCCTTCTCACGTTCTGAGACGTTTTTGTTGTTGAAGGTATCTCATACGAGAAAATCCTTGTTATCTAAAATG